>JANTQE010000020.1:172716-251778 GCA_032988195.1 Arachnomyces sp. PD_36 | reverse complement strand
GGTTCGGGGGAAAAAAGAGGGGCGGTTTCCCCCCCCCCCCCCCCCCCCCCCCCCCGAAGACAAAGAAACGGTAATTAATGAACCAGCTCTCTCGAATTATTGTTCTGGCTACTAATTCTAGTATTGAATAGGACTTACGCCTCCTGGGAGAGATTGAACAGATAAGGAGATCCTTTGATGAAGTCTTCGATTCCATTCTGCCGGAACAAACTATCGTATTTTCGCTGGACGGACAACATCTAGTGTCGATGGAGGATTCCGACTTCGCTCAGATTACTGAATGTGTTTATCTGTCGGAGCCTTTTAATCGAGTGGACTCAGAATCTGGATGGGTTGAAGAGTGACGGAAAGCCGATTTCGAATAACCACGACCTCGTTACCGCATATCATTTTCTCCGGGGGGGTAATTCGGACAATCTGAGTGTCCTTCAAATTGCCGTTACGGTCGCCACCGCGTACATTCATCAAATAAGCGTATATATATATCCGCAAATGCGAAAGAAACGTCCTCAATGACTGTTTCGCATACTACGTCGGAACAAAACCCCAGATCTATGTGACCAACGTACTCCTCTCTGGTTGTGGACTACCAGGGTGTCGAGAACAGAGAACAATTCTCGCTCCCAAAGACGACAGTCGAAGATATACTCTACCGAACAGAGTACATTTGGAGAATAATTCGACAAACGATCAAGGACAAGCAGATTGGGGGAAGTTCATTGTGCGATTGGAAGATGAATGCAAGGACCTTCCAAAAGTCGTCGAGATTCTATGCCAGTCATGCCAACGAAAGGAGATAGACAATACCTAGATCAATCAGGCACTATATATCTAAGCAGATACGCTCTCTCGAAACCGAAAGTTCGTGGTATCTTGGTCCTCTAGAGCATCACTGAAGGAAAAGGGCCGCCGCCACCCAACGCTGACGGAAGAAAAGCCATAAACTGCGACAATGAAGGACCCGTTATATTTCCACCATCGTGTGGAGGCTAATTCCGCCCCGTTCACACCCCATCACTATATTATGCTCAAGCTCGCTCATCAAGACTCACATGTCTCTGCAGTCTGTTCAACGACACAGAGATCATCGTTCAATGATACATGTTGTGGACGACAAAGTGGCCGACTTTGGTGATTATCTGAACTTGCTGTGGCGCCAGGAATGGCAGAAGGATCTGCCGCGAGTTACCAAGAAAACGGATTCCGACGAACCGGAGAATGCCATCGAGAAAACCGAGATCATCGATCCCGACGCCGTGCGCGCACAGTTCCAGAACGTTGACGAGAATGGTGACATTCCTGTTCATCTCCTTTGCCCGTCGTTATTCCAGAAGCTACTCTTCAAGAATGACATTCCTATTCTAAACGCACATCTGATCATGCCGGTGTTGAATGATAATCATCTTTCTCCGAAGAACCTGGAACTCCTCGGCCATTTTCAGTTACTGTTCCTGCATATCTCCAAGCCCACCTCAACTTTTGGAAGAATGGACTGTCTCGTCAACGCCCAGGGAAGAAAAAGACTAGTGAATCACCCTTTATCAGAATCAATAACACCACAAACAGCAACAACTACCAGCAACATCTCGCTCTAACTTAGTTCCTACCGGCAGTACTTGCAAATAATAATATACCATCTATATATTTCCTGCCTCAACTGGCACAACCGCGACGACGATTATAACGAAGGAAGAGAGAGATATCGGAGCTTCATCGCTTCCAAAACCTATGACCTTTCCGAAGACGCATTCCTTCATGGACCCGAAGAATGAAAACATGCGTCGCGTGTTATAGGTCAAACCCAGTCGCAACTTCGGCGAAGCCTCTCTTCCCAGCAAACCATCGTCGTTCAACTTCTCCTGTTTTCACCGAGGCGGCACAGAGATACCTTGGAACCTTGAAATTTGTGACTTTCTGTCATCGCGTGCACGAGAAATGGATGAAACGAAGAAAGCCCCATAGATGTTTCGATAGCATTTTTTCCCGCTAGACTGAATAATCGAATCCTGTAATGTCCTTGACTATCCTTGTGTTAAGATGCTCTCACATTGAAACTTTTGACTCCCTTCTATCGAGTCCCGTAGGCTTTGCTCCAACAAATCCCCCTATATAAACCTACATTATCTCCCTCTCCAACTTCCTGAGCCCAGAAATCAACCTGTGACGCCTCGTCTCATGTCCCCCGCCCACCACATGCTTGTAGTAGTAATCCATCGCTTCATCCATAATCGCCTTCACCTTATCCGCGGGAACCTTCTCTCGACGGTCATAGGAGTATAATCCGTTGACTTCTTGCTCGATGTCACATCTAATAAACGTCAGTCCGGGTCTAACTAGAAAAAGGGGTAAGTGGGAAAAGACGTACAGTTGAGTATAAACAAACCCGCAGGTATGTCCCCCCTTAACAACCGCCATAATCAACTTCTGCAAACGGCTCAACAGATCCTGGGGGTCCGCAGCAGTGGTGTATCCCCAATCTCTCTCCGACGCGGACTCATCCTTTGCTGGGGCGATATTCACGCCACCAAACTCGGTGCAAATAACAGGAGCCCCTTGTTGGTGGTGTGTGCCTGGGTCGAGAACAGTGGAGCCGGATCGGATCGGTCCAGGGAACATCTCTCGATGGCCTCCTTTGTTGGCGAGAATCCCGCCCTCCATTTTGCAGCATGCGGTGGCGAGTGCAGGGGAGTCGGCGTAGTCGTGGTATGTGGTAAGGTCTGTTAAGACGTGCTCCCACCCGCAGTTGTCGTTAATGGGTCGACTTGGGTCAAGAGTCCTAGATATCCAATTAGCTTTATCTTCATTTACTGCTTGAGGGTGCTTCATACTTAGTCCTGTAGTATAGAGAGCGAATATGGTTACGCTGCTCAACATTATCCTTCAGCGAAGTATATCCCCAACTCTCATTGACAGGAGTCCAAGTGACAATTGACGGATGATTGATATCTCTCTTAACAGCCTCCATCCATTCAGCGTCAAATCGCTCCACATAGTCACTATTGAATTCATAGGCGTTACCGATTTCTCCCCATACCAGATACCCCAGCCTATCAGCCCAGTAGAGGAAGACAGGATCTTCGACCTTTTGATGCTTGCGGCATCCGTTGAATCCCATCTTCTTAGACATTTCAATGTCTGCTTTCAGAGCTTCAGGTGATGGAGGTGTAATGTCCGTGCCGGGCCAATATCCCTGATCTAACACAAGAGCCTGGAAGTACGGTCTCCCGTTGAGACGGAATGTCCCATCTCCAGTCTGCCAGGAGATACTGCGCATTCCAGTGGCTGTTTCAACCTCGTCGACCACCTTCCCCGAAGCATCATAGAGTCTGAGGACCAATTCATAGAGAATAGGATGCTCGGGAGCCCACAGCGCAACCCCATTATGCCAGCAATCCTCAAGCTGAAGGTAAGGTCTGGCAGGCAATAGCGAGGTATCAACCACCTTCATGGGCACTTTAAGGTTTACAAACTCCTTATCCTTCGGGAGTTCAGCTCTAGTCTTCCCGACAGAAACCTCATCCAATCGAGCCTCGATCTCAACAAAGCACTTCGCTGTAGCAGGTCGGCCAGTAACCGCAACACGGGCCTGTAGTTCTCCGTTCTCAATATCATCCGACCGCAGAATAGTACCTCCACTCCCATCAGCGAGTCTCATTGGCGGCACACTCTCCAACCACGTGGTCTGCCAAATCCCACTGCTGGGCGTGTAGAAGATGCTTTCTGGGACAGGTCCCCAATACTGCTTGCCACGGGGTTGGGCAAGATCAGTAGGCGAATCCCTTACCCGCAACGTTAGACGTGCAGATTTCCCTCCAGCGTCCGACTTGAACGAATCAGATACGTCGATATCGAACGGAACCTGCCCGCCACGATGGCTCCCAACATAATGCCCATCAACCCAAATCGTACACTCATAGTCAACAGCTCCGAAGCGGACGAGGAGCCTGTTTCCCCTCGCCAACTCGTCCGGAGTACGGATATCGGTGATCGAACGCTCGTACCAAATCACCTCATGGACTTCTTTCAAATTGATTCCCGACGCTGGAGTCTGAAATGCATAGGGGACTTTGATTTCCCGTTTCTCATTTTCTCCGGCTTTGGTGGGAATGCTGGTTTGGTGCCATGCCTGGGAGAGACCGGTGTCGGCGTCGTCGAAGATAAAATCCCAGGGACCGTTGAGAGAGGTCCAGTTGAGGGTTTTACGGAGGTAGTCGGGACGAGGGTATAGAGACATATTCGGCGAATACTAGATGGTAGAATTGTTTACAGTAGAGGCGTTTTATTCTGATTGTTGGTGGTTGTTATCGAGTCTCCAACTGCCCCTCATTGGGTGGAGATCTATATAAAAAGGGCCAACAAGGATGTATTAGAATACTAATCTTTGAATCAAGATAGGAGATCATCAAAATCTATATTATCCTTTCGATCTCGGTGCTAGACACCTCGTATATGTATAAAGTACTTCGATGTCGTCCAAAGTATTTCCTCATTCAGAGAAAGGGGAGTCGAGGGCCATGATAGGCATGACGTCATAGATACAAAGAAGCTCCTTCCCTTGAGACGGAGCCAGAAAAGGGGGAAGAGAGATCGGAAATATTGAACATATATCAACTGGCTATTGTTGACTAACTATATCTATTGATATCGCAACTTCAAGAAGAATTCATTTTGACGACTTTAACAAAAAAATTGAGAAAAAGCTTGTCGATTTCTCGTCAACGAAGCTTGAACATTCTTCTTCTTCTTCGGCGCTGTGGTACTCTTCAATGCAATTATTTTGTCTGGCTTTGTACCTTTCTGGGGTTGAGATATTGAATTATCATCGTCTGTTGTCAAGATGTTTATCTGTCTGCGCCCCCTGAGAGATTGCCCTTCCTCTTATGACTCACGTGAAGTTCAGTACTTCATCTCCGCCAGCTTCCCTAGATAGCCACCGTCCGAGTGGTTTATAGCAGAAATAGTGTAAAATGAAAATTGCCAATGTTCTTGTATACTGATTCCCGGGGTTCTCGTTCATAGTTAGAACTTGGATTCTTTAAGGGCCGGATACTGCAAATATAATTCCAGAAAAAACACATAATAACATAAATGCAAAGGTACATACAGAAACCAATCAATGAGGAAGCGAAAATGCCTTAATTAGCACCGGATACATCCATCATTCTGAGCCTCAGGGGCTCATCCTGGCTGTCGCTTCCAATCTTTTGCACTTCAAGCCACCCGGCCCTGACAGCGTCCTGCAGCAGCCAACTATGCCCGTCGGTTGATAGCCAGACTTTCACAGTCTGTGGCCCGCTAACTGGAGATTGTGTTCCATTCCTAAGGACATCAACGAAGTCATTGAGACATTCTCTGAAAAAGGGGGATTCCTGTTCCTTATCCAGCAGCAGCAATCCATCCACAATGCAGGCAAACAGAGGCGGACCAGCTGACAACATATCCCCCAACAACGCGATTGCCTCTGGTAGGCTTTGCAGTTGTGGAGTAAGGCGGCCGATTCTTGTGTAGAACAGAGGCAGCGGTTCGTCCGGATCCGATTCAAGGCTTACTGGCAGAATGGCAGAGACCTGGTAAATCAGCGCATATACCATCTTCAAAAGTTCCTCTGGTAGGCTGAAGGACTGCCACTGGCTAGGATCATAAGCGCAAAAGTATGAAATGACGGGGATTTCGAGACTCTTGAAGTTTGCTAGTATAAACGCCGATGTCAGTGTGTTCTGTGACGGCTCACTCATGGTTGGGGGCCCTTCGATCCACAGAGCCTCTGAAGACTTGCAAGAAGTCCACTGCAACAAACGATGGTAGACGATGCTACTGGTGGATAAATAACGGGTCTGCTCAACCAGCTTGTCGACTTTATCACTCTGCATATATCGCTTGAGCCACGAAGCGGCCTCCTGGATTGTTTGCAGTGTCCTGTGTGGTGATTCCACTCCATGGTTGGCCGCTGCAAGAGCCCTTGGGTGAACGGAAGACCAGTTGGTGTGCCCGTATTGAATATGTTGAGAATTCTCAACTCCTGTATGGGGACCGAATGCAATAAAAGACCCCTGTGCTTGCATAGCCGATTGTAGAGCACCTGGGGTCATTGAACCCTTCATGCTCTGCATCGGAGCGTCCACTATGTGGCCGAGAAAGCCTGCTTGGACGAAAGCGCCAAGCTGCTGACTCACCTTGTCCAATTTCGTGACGACCTGATCTGTTATCACTGAGTTCAATTCGTCCTTTACCTCTTTCGTATGGTACTCCAAGCTGTCCATTGACTTTTGAACAAATTCTTCAAAGCTTGTTCCAAAACTATGTGAGATACGCTTCGTCCATGACCCAAACCAATCCTTCAGTATTTTTACCAGAAGATCGAACAGGGAGCAGTAGAACTGGGCAATATGATGTTGAATGTAGTCGTTCATTATCTTGTCCATCATTGCTTTCCTGAGCTTGTAGGTCTGATCCGACAGCTTTTCCAAACAGTCGGAAATTTTCTCGGCGATATCATGGTGTGCCATAGCAGCCTGGGTGCGGTCTTGTGTCAGTTGCGGCAACCTAGCATCGACAAGATAGACTCGATTCAGACCTTGATACAAGCAGTAAACCCCCCGGTGAGTACCGACGTGTACTTGTCACCGACGGGAAGCATATCCAGGAGGAATTTGTGGTTATTAATCCTGCGGGAAAATGTGAAGAACCAAGATTTCACCCTTCCTCGTTTGGTATCTCGCAGTTTCGCTTCGATTTCTCCTTCTGCCTTCTTTACAAGCTCCAGGAGTTTATCCACGCTCGGATTTTCAAGTTCGTTTATATTCAAATCCTTCGTGCGTTTATTCGTGTTAAGGTCCTTGATCACATCTTTCCAAGATACTTCAAGCTTGTCTGCCACCTTCACTAGCTCGGAAATAGCATTGGAGGAATCGGAACTTGGGAGCAAAAGTCAGATAGGATCCAAGCTCAGGGGCTGTGATGACTTACACAATTTCGCTATCCAGTTGTTCATCATGATACTTGCGGAGTGACTGCTCTACAGAATCCGCATACAGTCTCTTTCCCTGGTGCTCCTGTTGCGTTTCCCAGTCTACATGCTGGGCAAGGCCTTTGCTAGAGGTTGACAAAGCAGTATTAGATTCAGATCCTATGGGAAAGGTTAAGAGACTTGTCTTTAACTCACGCCAGCGGTTCATCCGGCTTCTCTCGCCTGATTTTCTTGCTAAATTGCCGCACATGAAAGAGAGCCTGTTTAGCATCCATCTGATTCCTATATACTTTTACAAAATGGGTGACGAAAGGTGTCAGAGTCGTTGACAAATTGCTGGAGGTGACTTCACGAACGGCCTCGCATAGGGTTCAACCGAGTATATAATTGTTTGTTCTCCCCTCGACTTCCACCGCGTGGTATCCCGACCTCCGAACTAAATTTCCATCTTGCGAACTATCTGCCGGGGGTTGATCGCGGGGTTGGGATCCTCGTCCTTCAGCCGCACTTGCATTGTCAACAAGGCATGTATTTCAAAAAAAATCCATATAGCTCTGCGGCTGGAGTGTTGGAGGTTCATGCGGTTGGCTGAACATATTCGTGGCAGCCTTTAGACGGCCCTCCCTCTTGAAAAACCAGCGCATCGAGAGTAATGTTCACCCCCCAGATTACTGAATATTACTGAATATGGTTCCCGGCATGGAGGCGCAAAGCTGACATCTTCCATAGAGCATGTAATATTTGTTTAAAATATTCTTGTCTCGTGCATGATGCTTTCTTTTTATTAGTTGACTGGTTGTGCTCAATGCCGCCAATAATGCATGCCTGGTTGGTATCAAAATCAGATCAACAGGGGATGGAGAAATCGGGCCCGGACACGTTCGTGTCAGCCTCGCAGAGGCGCAATCCAGCCCTTGTCGGAAAGGTCCTGTTCAGTAGTATCAGTGGCATATTTCCGAGATATCCGAATGGTTCGTAAAAAGCCACATGGTTTGCTTCTTCTCATCTCAACATGACTGACATCCCTGCAGCAAAGCATGAAATTCTAACATACGCGATACTTGCCAAATGGGAATTAGAGGAATTGTAAAACAGCCACAATAACGGCCAGCTATGTTGATGGGCATGAGTGGCTAGGAAGGTATCGTTTCCTGTCCCGAGGCGGGCTAGCAAATGATCTCACCTCCAAAAAGCAGCATACATATCTGCAGGGCTTCAAGCTGCAATGCCCCGCGCTCTCCCCATCCTTTCCGACGAAGAAAAGGTGTCCTGAAGACTGCCCCGCTGAGCCCAGTTTTGAAATGTTAGCCTTGCTGCTGAGGGTCTACCCGAGCCTTGTGCCGATAATTCGCAGCAATTCATAAACGAACCGAATCCCGTCTCTGAAAGTTGCAGAGTAGCCTCTACCAGTATGGCCAATATTACCAGCGTTACTCTCGAAACTCCGGACTCTTATCATTTAGTTGGCGAATTCAAAAACCCCATTACAAAAATGCGAGAGATGGCAGACAAGGACGAGGTGAATCCCGTACCTGCTGAAACCCCACCGGACAATGATCCAACCTGCAATATCCGCTACACATACATATGTGACAATTCTCGTGGCGCAGACTTCGTGAAGAAAAGCGACAACATTCCTTTGGACCTTCGAATTACGAAGGAGGCGGAAGATGAATCTGAAGAAAAACCGCCGCGTGTGTTCGAGGTCGTTACTGAAGTTAGGGTCTCCTCAGATCGCCGAGATCGGTATCCGAGATCGACATCCGACGATGAGGATGAAGATGAAGATGAAGATGAATCACGGCCCCTTGGAAACGTGCAGATAAAGAACATAGGCAAGCGCAGAATAATCATCCATTCAAAGCTGTTATTAGATGCTATCAGGGAGGTGGTCAGGTACTACCCAAGGTAGGGTTTTATGCCGTGGCCCGTGTAACGAAATACATTGCCTGCGCTTACCAATATGTAGTCAAAACTTGCTAGGCGACACCGTCACCGTTCGGGAGCCTTACGGTGTGCTCATGCATCATCTTGCGGGGCTGAAGAAGGTTAAAAGCAAGCTAGAAGAGATGCGATCGAGGCAGATAGACGACAGTATCGCTGAGAAATCCCACCACATTCAGATCCTCCTCGACTTCCTCGACGGAGATATTCAGTCGACCATCAAACCAGCGCAGAAACGACTTGAGAAACCAGCTCCGACCGTGATATTCGACGATATATGGTATCTTCTTCGGCCTGGGCTGCTTAGTTACTTCATCCATGATGGTGTATGGCTTGGCTGTGTTATCAAGGCGGTAACCCGAAAAATGAATGACGATGCTCTGCATGTGTGGGAAGTGGATGTCTGGTTCCAAGACAACAGCTGGACAAAAGGGGATATTGGCGGCGCCTCTGCTCAAGTCGTGATAATGGAGTTCGACGGCGAGAAGTTCGTCACGAGCCTTGATGTCTTCCCAAGGGACTATTTTGATAGTAAAGATGAAGGCGAGAGGAAAGTCGCATTTCAGAAGCGAGGAGGCATTGTCTGCGATATTTTATGGAAAGGCTACTCGTACGTAAACCATGACGGCAAGCTCATGGACGATAGCAAGCAACAGGCAAGATCAATTCCAGAAACGTCTATCGATGTTCGTGCTGATCCATAGCAGTATAAAGGCCCGGTCATAGCGGCTGGTAGTGCCAATCTTCCTCAAGTCAAATTTCCAGAGAATGTCTGGTGGTTCGATTGGAGAGCAAGCCGCGGCGATCCCCGGGAGGTTCTGAAAGATAAAGAAAATTCAGAGCCATCTGCGATTTTGAACCCGTTGACATTAAATCCTAGTATAGATTCACGAGAGATGTTGTCGGACGACCATCTTTTCTTGATGTCCCCGATAATATCAGCATTTGCGTTAAAAACTAAGACCTGGAGTAAGTTCATCCCGTACTCGGATAAATTGACCCCTCTAATCCTGGTTCTTAGCGGTAATCAATGTCGATTCAATATATGAGTTGGACAAACCAGACAAAGTTCCAGAAGCAAATATTGGAGCAGAAAATTTCAAGATAATCAAGGCACTTTCAGATCGTCAGATTAACTCAAAAGTGCCTTGGTCGGCAGACTTCATCAAAAACAAGGGAGAAGGCGTTGCTGTTCTACTTCATGGTAAGTCTGAACCTGGGCCTAATCCTTTCATCCCCTCTTCATTGATTGACATGTTTTGCTCGTGAAAGGTCCGCCTGGTGTTGGGAAGACTTATACAGTAGGTAAGTTGCTCGAAACCTTCGTATACGGGCAGACTTCTCACGGCTAGTAGAAACCACCGCGCTCAGCACCGGCCGCCCGTTGATCAGCCTAACAATCGCAGATTTAGGAACCAAAGAAGAAAGAATTGAAGCGGAACTTGACAGTTGGTTTACACTGGCTCATAGATGGCGAGCAATACTGCTGATTGACGAGGCCGACATCTTTCTGGAACGTCGCGAGCACAAGGATATCTCCCGAAATGGAATCGTCTCTGGCAAGTTGCCATTTCTTTAACTGCGTTTGAACGTCGGCTAACCTTTTTGCGTATTATAGTTTTTCTCCGGAAGATGGAGTATTTCGGAGGTCTACTCTTTCTGACAACCAATCGCGTTGGTCATATTGACGAAGCGTTCATATCACGAGTGCATGTCATCGTCGGTTTCGAGAAGCTAGATGCAAATAGGAGGAAGGCAATCTGGAAGAGCTTTCTTGACAAGCTGGCGCACGAAATGAAAGGTCAAATCCGAGTCCTACCGTCTGCCAGAAACTTTATCATGGGAGAGGAAATGAGCGCGATGGATTGGAATGGCCGCGAAATTCGCAACGCCCTTCAGACTGCTATTGCCCTGGCTGAACACGATACCCGTTCGGGTGAAGAGTACACGGAAGGAGACGAGATTGTGGTCGAAAGCGATCATTTCCGGAAAGTAAGGACCATGAGCAGGTCATTCCGCACGTACATGGACAGCATTCGGAGGGATACTGAGGAAGAACGAGCCAGAATATATTATGGGAGGAATGATTTCAGGCGTCAAAAACCCGCTGGCGTTGGGAATAGTTTGTCAGATCAATGATGAGGCATACAGTCGATGAGGTTTCGACAGGCAGCACACAATAATGCCATCTGACTGTCGTATGTATTGGTTGGTGTTGAGTAGATCATAGCACATTATTATAAGTTGCAAGACGATGGAGTTTGCGAGTTCCTAAATTAAGAATCAGCAAAGGCCCCTTTGTTACAATCACATGAATAGACCTGATAAGATAGAATTCAGCTTATTGAGATCTGTCGCGTTTCGAAGAAGAATTAATGACAAGAAAGCGAAAGCGAGGGACTGAAGTGACGTCTTCATAAGAAGACTTGCAACTCGCGTATGCCAATCGTCATCAAGAGTAAACTCAAGCAATGACGAGTGTGATCGCAATGACTATCCAAGAAAAATCACAGATCCATATCAGGAATTGGGTATAACGCCACCCCCCTCCCTCTCTCAAGAGCCAAAAGCCGCCCAGGCCTGAACCGCACTCCCAATCGCGACAACGGCGCTTGTACCACTGATACCCTTCTTCTTATACCATACAGCGCTACCGGCCAAGACGGCAGCCAGCAATCCGGCGATAGCCTTCTCGATGGGGTCTGTGAGGGCTTTGGGGTTCCGGGACCAGCGGTAGTTGATTAGGGCTGGGAGGGGATTAGGTCAGTTGGTATAACTTAATTTGCTTGTTTTTAAGGGTGTTATGGGGTAATCATGTATCCTATTTTTAAGGAGCTGGGTCTCATAGATTGGAGACCTTGGTGAGCTTACCAGAGACCAGTAAGTAAACACTTCCCTATTAAGTTAATGGCGAATTAGCAATTGTTCACTATCACCATAGAAAGAGAAGAAGCGTTCTCAGGAAAAGCCTTAGAGCTTGGAGACACTACGCCGCATATCAAAAGGTAGTCCATACCTGAAACCATCCGGCCCTGGAGAACGTCGAAACGGTGTGCGGGAGACGTCGGAATTGCGGGTCGCTCATAAATGCGTTTGCTGTGACCTGGACATAGGAAGTCAGCCCGAGTATTGGAAAAAGGGTAAAGAAACGATATAGAAGACACTGGAAGCAAGTGGATTCATATGGAAGATGGATATACACGCGCGCTTTATGAACTGCGGGAGTTTGTTCGTTGAGAGCGGTGCTCAAGGAGTAACCAAACTACAACATATGTCCTCCGCAGTCTATAACCTCTCGGCTTGAACGCCAAAGGAAGATGGAGAAGTTTATCATACCGTATGGCCTAGAGATATGACAGCCATGAGCGCTGCGCTCGTTTGGAGTGAACGTTCCGACGGCATGATGATCGATTTGCCAATTAACCAAGCTTCCTCGATAAAACTCAATGTTCCTCAGTTTTATACGAAAAAGAGAAGATATCGAAAGTAATAAGTAAAGTCAACGAGACAAGATGCCCGAGGGGCTAGAATCAGGGGTTAATAAAGCGATGCCCGCCTGGCCCAAGCTTCCCCCGAATCTCCACAATTGAACCTCGGATCCGCGGCTAAACGTTCGTGTATGCATTTGCCACAACTCGAAGCTCACGATGCATCCATCATTTTACTGCAATAGGAAAGAAAAATTCACTTGACAGCGAGGAGGAGGCAGAGATAAATTTTCTAATGCCAGATAAGTAGCCCAGTTTCGGGATATTTTCGGCTTGAGGGAATCAATGCTAGGTATGCATTCTTTCCTTTGCCCGTAATCGGTAAAGTACGCGTGCAATTCGGGGAAAGAGTTTCTTTCTCTAGTTTCCAACGGCGTAGCTTATATCTGGGTCAAATCAAAACCTAATATAATTCCCCAACTTGAGAAACAAGAGCAGCTAGCTCCTCATCCGCGTTGAAGAGGATAGAGATGAGAGCCCACCCGCACCCTCACGCTCCCAATACAACGTTCAAGTGTGCGCCACCCTCAGGGAGGAATTGGCAACTATACCTCGAGTTCTAGCCGGGATATAGATTGACGGAATGAGTCTCGCTGGAAGCCTCGCGTCCCCATACGTCCATACCCTGTGACACCGCATAAGTTAGATTCGAGGACAGCCTTTGACGTAGGTATAAGGTTCGGGCCCTTCGGATCTATATCTTGAGACCCTCCCGCGAGCTAGTAAGTTTGGGTCTCGACTGGGATGGAAGAACCCGCTCGGGTACGCGCCGAGAGAGGCTATTATTGGCCCTGGGGCCAACGTAGTTGACATGATGATGCCACCGGAGAAGCCGTGCCTCAATCGTCATCCAAACCCTTCAGCTGCTCCCCTTCCCAACTCAGAGCCAGATCCTTCTGACTCGCATCCCCACCATACACAACATCCACCCCCAACCCTTCCAACCCAACATCCCCGGCCCTCTTATTCCACAAAACCTGCTGCACCCTCCCATCCAACCCAGCCATAACCCACACAAGCGGCTGCCGACTCTTAACCAACGCATCCCTCACCCCCTTCGTTGCCTCCCTCGGACTAACCAGAAGTCCCAGAATCCCCTCCCCGCGCCAACCGTACGGAGCTCCTATAAACGCGCCTTCTAACTCCCGGACTAGACTCGGCCCGAGCTTCGTTTTGAGAGCTTTGCATTGTACTATCACGCGTAGTGGGTGCGGGAGGGAAGGGAGGTGCCATGTGCCGAGGAGGTCGATTCCGGCATCTGAGCGGCCTCCGATTCGGGTTAGGGAGAGTCTGAAGCGGCGGAGGGATTGGAGAACGGTGTATTCGTAGTGAGTGCCGACGTAGGTAGTACTTGATGGGGAGAGAGAGGTACGGTCAGCGTAGGAGAGGAAGGATGGGAGGTCATGGTGTTCTTGGTTTGCTGGTGTTGGGGGGATAGGGAGCGTGGGATCAGCGATTGTTGAAGTAAATCGGCTGTAGCATGGTGGCCGAGAGATGGCACAGGGCCGAAGTAGGCGCCCTGATAATTGGTGAAAACGTCTCATATGTAATAGTAAGTTGTTCCATAGAGAAGAAATGTAAAGTGAAGGAACTATTGCTTGAGTTGAACGCCAAAGATATTTTTGCTGGTGGTCAGTGCCCTTTGACAGCTTCCTTTCTTTTTCTCCGCATTCTTCGCTCCTTCGATTCTACAACTGAACGACACAACAAACATACTCCCTCTCTCGGTGATATCAACTATCCGAACAAGCTGTAGTTTCAAGGCGACCTTGTCTTCAGCCCTCCCCGATCCTCCAGAGAGACTCTATCCCAAAATGGCAGACATCCTAACCCAACTGCAGACCTGCCTCGACCAAGTAAGCTAGACCCCCCCTTAAAGGAACTCACCCCTCTAACCACCCCTCCCTCCCAGCTCGCAACCCAATTCTACGCCACCCTCTGCTACCTAAGCACCTACAACGACCACTCCCCCGCCATCCCACCCCCCAACATCCCCAACGCCCTTCACCAAATCGCCAAAATCGACAAGAACCCCCCTCCCACAAACACCACCACCGCCAACCCCGCGGACCCCAACCAACAACAGCAACAACAGCAGCAACAACAACCACCCCCCCTCCCCCGCCCCGACTCCCCCACAACATTCTCCCACCGCCAGCGCGAACTCGCGCGCGACCTCATCATCAAAGAACAGCAGATCGAGTACCTGATCAGCGTGCTGCCCGGGATCGGGAGCAGTGAGGCGGAGCAGGAGGCTAGGATTAAGGAGTTGGAGAAGGAGGTTAGAGATGTGGAGGTGGAGAGGAGGGAGAAGAGGAGGGAGTTGAGGAGGTTGAAGGGGAGGTTGGATGAGGTTTTGGGGGCGGTGGGGAGGGGGATGGGGAATGGGATGGGGAATGGGACGGGTGGGGAGACTCCTAGGGCGCAGGTTAATGGTGAGAGGTGAGGAGAGGAGGGGTGGCTAGATGATATTGGGATGGAAGGAATACTACGAATTGTACGACTGGAAACGAACTTTTATGAGGAGGTGGTTTTGTTCAGCTTTTCTCATTGAAGGAAAGGTATTGCAAAATTTGAGGCTGGATAGACAGGGAGAAGGGGGTTTATTGGACCAGCCCATGAGCCTCTCCCCTCTCCCCTTTTTCAATCAGATATTTTGCCACGACTTACGGCCCTGTCTCCGAACCACCGAACGACCCCAACTTCCAACACCTGGAGTATTCTCAACATCTCAGGGCCTAAAATACCGGGAAACCCTCGAATCCATCCCCGCCCACGCGAGAAATGGGAGGTGGCATGGATGCGCACCTTTCGAAATCACGGGAGAGGGAGAATGCAATCCTGAGGGCTATCCGAGATGGCCGGAGGTATACTTTTTAAAGGATAGCGTTTCAACTTAGATCACTCACTCTACTGCGAGCAGAAGGAAGACAAAGAAATGTGTAGAAGAAAGGTAGAATTCTGAAGTTTGTATATGCTATGCAGCTATCGTGTATTTCATTGAAAAAACCAGAGTATTGAGGAAGTTCGAAAATGGGGGAGAGAAAAAGGGGCACCTGGGAAACGCCAGAAAGGGGTATCATCCTTCCCATAGGGACAAAGGAGAGAAAATATGATTAGAGACAAAAAAGTTGGAGGTAGTGAGGAGAGGGGGGAGTAGTAAGAAGAGAAGAGGGTAGTGAGAAAAGAAGAGGGTAGTGAGAAGACAAGAGATGTATGTTAGAGGGTTATGTAGGTAGGGTCTGAGGGGATGTTATCACCACAAGGCGATGTTTGGGAATATGTCCTTGATCGAAGTTCCTGCGCTACCTCCCCTTTAAGAAAGAAATAGGGAGAAAACGGGTATATGTTAGCCACGGTGAAGAGAAATAGGAAACGACTTAAAAAAGAGAAACCCCTTTTTAAGTATGCATATGCAAAGCAAGAAAAATGCAAGAAATAAGCAAGGAAACCAAGAACAAGAACAAAAATCACTTGAAAAGGCTTCTGTACTCTTTCATGCGGCTCTGCTGTACTTCTCTCTTATCAACCTTCCCCCGGTTCATGCTCAGATCAGCCAACTGCTGCTTCTTCTTCGCCAACTCCGCTATTCTCTCTTCGATGCTGTCTTTCATTATAAACTGGATGGTCGTAACTTCGCGTTTTTGTCCTATTCGGTGGATTCGGTCGACTGCCTGAGCGACAGCGGCTGGGTTGTATTGAGGTTCCATGATGTAGACGTTCGATGCCGCGGTGAGGTTGAGCCCTACGCCTCCGGCGCCGAGGGTAATTAGGAGAATTGTCACGCTAGGGTCGTCGCGGAAAGTGTCCAGGGCTTTGTGTCGGTTTTTAAGGGTCATGCTCCCATCGAGGCGGGTGAATCCATCCATTCCTCTATCCGTGAGGGCAATCTCGATGAGATCGAGGTGGGAAGTCCAGGATGAGAAGACCACGCTTTTGATAGGGGGCTCATTGGGATTTTGGTTGCTTATTTCAGCGCTCTTCCAAAGGTAACCAATGAGTGCCTTTGTCTTGGAGTGAGGCTTCTCGTAAACACCATCCGATTTCGCCTTCTTCTTAGTCAGTTTATCTGAGGCCAAGGACTCCTGATACTTCTCAAACCCGGCTGGCGTGATATGGGAATAAGACGCCGGGATGGTGCCTTCACAGAAAAGGCATTTCAGCGGCTTTCCGATCTCAACAACCTGATCGAAAGTCGCCTGGAGAGGTTTAAAACAGTCCATACAAAGGACATCACAGCACGGAAGCATAACCGCAATAGGCGCTGTTTTATCAACCGCTCCACTGTCTGTGCGCTTCTCTTCGAATCCACGGCCGCACTTGACGCATTCCTCGACGGAATTTTCCTTCATCAGAGCAAACATCTCGTAGGTCTTCTTCTCAGTCAAGGCCGCGCGATTGCTTTCGCCTTCGAGATCAATGGCATCGTCGGCAGTCAACCCCTTCATCCGCTCACGTTCCTCTGGGTCCAATAACTCCTTGCCATGCGCGCAGATCCGTCTCAACTGCATCATTGCCTTTAAGACATGATGATACATTCTCCCCGCCATTCTGCTCTTGCTCTGTCCCGCAATGACGTTCATCATGACATTCGATTCGTTCTTGAAGAATTCGTAAAGGGACTTTTCGTCCTCGCTGAACTCCAGGGTGACTACTTTGTCCTGTCGTGGGGGTAAATTGATGCGATCTTTGACACGGCGAAGGGTGAACGAGTCAACAAGGACCCGTAAGGTTGCCAACACGCTGATGTCTTCGTTCTTGAATGGGTTAAGGACGTGTATCGAAAAGCGGCCTCTATCATCAAAGGGGAAAAGCTTTAGAAACCTCGTCACGGACCCCAGATCATCAAGTCGATTCTGAATCGGTGTCCCTGTGACTGACCAACGACGGTCTGCTTGGAGTTGGAATATAGCCTGTGACTGAGCAGTGTTTTGTTCCCGAATAGTATGCGCCTC
The DNA here is from genome assembly GCA_032988195.1 of Arachnomyces sp. PD_36. Lineage (NCBI taxonomy): Eukaryota > Fungi > Ascomycota > Eurotiomycetes > Onygenales > Arachnomycetaceae > Arachnomyces > Arachnomyces sp. PD_36. The sequence continues at coordinate 234,424 of JANTQE010000020.1, read as the reverse complement.
GTCTAAGACGATTCGAAATAGGTTTAGTTTCATCAGTGGGCTGACTCCCTTCTTGGCCCCTTTTCCTAAAACCTCACTCAGGACCGTGCTATAGGTAGTGATGACAATATCGTATTTAGCAAGCTCATCAGCGTCCGTTGTTCTCGCGTTTCCATGAAAGACGTTATATGATAGCGAATTCTCCTTCAAGTGCTCCTTTATCTGTTCAGTCCAATTGTTGACAGCACTAAGAGGGGAAACGAGTAGAGTAGTTTTCGCATTTCGAGTCACCGGAGTAGATGCCCTGAGGTTGTTTGGTGGAGCTTGCTTCTCCCATTCCAAAGAAGTCGGGTGAGATTCAGCGATGAGAGACAGGATACTCAAAGTTTTACCCAAGCCCATCATATCTGCCAAAAGTCCGCCCAAGACCTGTGGTGGCTCTTGATAAAGTGTAGTGCCAGTGACGATTTCACGAAAGTACTTCCGACCATTTTGTTGATGGCAAATCCTCCACAGAGAATTATTGTCCTCATCCTTTGGCCCAAACTTTCTAGGTTTCTCTTTCTCGGTCATGAACCAAAGAGCTTGTTTCTGGTGGCGGAGAAGGGGGGTGGCTACCAATGAGGGAGTTTCCATCTCTGGTAGGTTCTCGGTGCTCGTGAGTTGATCAAACACTTTTAAGATCGCATTGTTCACTTCTTCCGCGGTACGAACCTCGTGAGGACCTGTAATCCGAGGCCCTACTCCAACTCCAGCAGGCGGTCCATAACCTGGACGAGTCGCACGTTTTTCGGCATGGGGGTTGTAAGTAGAAATTCCAGCGTCGACGGAGTTAGGTGTTCCAAGCCAGATATTCTTCTGACTGAGGTAACGTCCAATAGCATCAGCTCGTTGTCGTGGCCCGTAAAGGTTCAGTGTAACTCGATACACCTCGGAACAAGGTTGACCAGGCCACTCATCAGCTTTCCTCTTCCGAACATCGAGGCGAGCCTGAACACGAACAATCACGGCAGGAGAATCCATCAACGGTGCAAGCGCTGCGGAGATGTTCTGATCGACAGCACCAAAAACATTACCGCTAGGGTCGACGGCATCTATTTTCGTGTCTTTACCCCGCTCACGACGAAGTTGGCACCTGATAGACGGCCAGTCAGTGGCCCCAAGCCCAAAAGCCCTGGATGCAGGTTTGGGGACCCTATGCGCCAAAATTGTAGCCCCATCCAGTTTCCCAAAGCACACTTCTTGAGAACCCACATCTTTGTCGGCAATGAAAATCACATCATCGTCATCTTTCGCGGTGGGTTTGTCTTCCTCCTTATCTATTGTCCCAAAGTGTTAGCAAAGTGATGAGCCAATGAAGCCAAGAGCAAACGTGAGCTCCGTGGATAATGCGACGAAAGTGAAAGTGGAAACAAAAATGAATGAACCTACCCAAAGTGAGATCAATAACAGAACTCCTCAGCGGAAGTTCCTTAGTCTCGCCCTTCTCCCGTTCCTCCTTCATATACTCCCCCATCCCAGCATTCCCAGAAGTCGAAAAGTTGGGCGTTGAGCGAGTGGAAACCTCACCATCCACCTTGCGCTTCTTCAACGGTTGGTTCGCCCTCATCTGGACCCCATACATATTCTCAATGAGGCTTCCCTGCCCAGCGCTCCCATGATCTTCGTAGTCCCGTTTCCTCTGCGTCTCATCCGACACCAAATTATCACTCCTCCCAGTAGGCGTAGAGTTCGCAGATCTCGAGGGTTTTGACGAGAAGCTCCGAGGACTAAGTAGGCGGGGGTCGAAAGCTGTTCCGGCCGGTGAGAAGTCACTGGTAGGCTTGTTGGCGCCATTCTGTTGAGATATTCGCGAACCGGGTGAGTTAGGACCACGACGACCTTCATTTGAAGAGTAAGCATTGTTGTCACCGTCACTACCGGGCGGAGGGACTGAAGCGCTCTTATCCGAGCGGAGAAGGGGGGTTTCGTCGGCGGCTAATTCTGGAGGAGGTAAAGATGAAGGAGAAGAAGATAAGGTATTACCAAGCGCTAGTTGTTTTGAATATGCCTTTGGATCGAGCAGCATTGCTGCCGGAGAGACTCCTCCCTCTGGGTTCGAGTGAGAGGGCATAATGTGTAGGGTAGGTCGGGAAGTTAGGTCGAGGTTCACGTTGGCGGTTGGAGTTGACGAGATAGAGGTGGAAGGAGGAAGACATTAAGAAAAGAAGATATTTATAGGTGGGTTGGAAGGCATTATATAGTGAGAGATCGCCGAAAGATTGGGTATTGTTCATTCACTGTGAGATCATCATTCAAGTCACAGTGAATGAAGCCTCCAAGTCATGGAGCGAAGTGAAGGTGAAAAAGGTTGAACTCATCGAGGGGAGTTTGCGATATCTTGAAGAATGACGCACTTTATCGCTCAGGATTCTTTAGCGCCAGATAAGGGGATGGTGTGTGGAATTTACGTGGGAGTCGTGGCTTTTGCAACTTAAACAGTCGCGATATCACGTGCTATTATTCTACTTGTATCAAAATTTGGAACGCACTGGCTTGACATAAAAATCATGCACACTTCGAGGCGTTGGCCGGAGCACCACTATATCATTCGACAGGAAATAACTAACTGCATCAAATAGAGGTACTAATTTACCGTAGTAGCAGTTGCATATATGAACATGAAGAGTCTGAAAGAGCGGGTGGCTACCGAGTGTATAATTCGAGGATGGCTAAGGGTATATAACTCGGGAGTGCCACTGGAAAACGTGAACGGCATACGGTAGTCAATCTAGGGGATATAACGCGGGCTTTCCTCCCACTTTACGTCCATCGCTCAACCATTCCTTTTCTCTTCAACGTGTGTTTTGCTATTATAGTCTGTTATAACAACCCAGCAAACTTTACCCGTTGAAGACTCGGCTCCAGAGCTAGATCGAGTGCGAGCGAGTAGCTCTACAGGCAGCAAAACCAAAGGTTGTATAACTTCGGTCTAGCGTACCGCTCCCTTCCCTAAATCTGTCGCACTGACAGGTGGACGCAGACAAGAACGAACATATTGATCGTGAGACAACCAGCACCGGCACCATCGATATCCTAGTGGACAGCTTGTACCAGGCAGCCTGTTAGGCGGTTAAAGCGCACAAGTCACCATGCAAAACACCATTCTATTGCAATAAATGTAGGTTCTTTACTCTAGCGGGTGGGCTCTTAACAGATATGTGGGCGCCTCAGTAGTCGAAGATTGAAGAATCCGGAGACGTACGTTCATGTTCACTTATCGCTTCATTCAGCATAGTCCAGAAAGGCTCATTTTCAACCGGTGGTGGTAACGGAGTTTCGATGTTCTCGTTGGGAAAATGGGCCTCTTTGAACGCCTCCCAATCATCACGCAGGGGATCCTCGCCGGACGGCGTGCAGGCTCGTGGCGATAGATTTGAGTGTGAAAGTGCCCTACGAGGACTCTCTACGCCCTGAGCCATCCGCCGCTCATTGTATCTACGGATCACTTCGTCCTTGCATATCTGGCGTAAAATAGGGATTAAGGTGGCCGCAACGGTGTCGCATAGGTGGACGAAATTGACTTTTATTGGCACCTCCTTTTTCAGCTCCTTGTTGAAATGAGCTTCTAAGAAGGTAGAGTTGTGATCGAGGAGGTTGCTGAAGGGCCCGTGCCTCTCCTTATGTTGCCTTATGTTATAATAATATCCCCCAAGAGATTGTGGTGGGCGCTGTAAAGAATATAGTCCTAATTTCTCTACAGCAAGGCGCACCCCAGGCAAGCAATCGATTTCCTCCACGGGTAGGAAAGACCAGGGTTCTTCTTGCGTCGCCTTGATGCGCTCAGCGGCACCAATGCGCTCCAAGAAGCCCGTTGACGGAACTTCGCTTTCTACAATGCTCCAATCAACGAGGTAAAGATGGCAAATATTCGGCATAAGACGGAGACTGTCGTGGAACGTCGTATAACATAACGGGTGGAGCACAAAAGCTCCATCCTTCAACGATAGTCGCTGGACTCGCTTGAGATCCTCGGGCATAAACTGCCCGATATGCCACCTTGAGCCGCCGAGGAGGAACCGATCCTCATAGTCATGATAATCAAAGTGATCCACATGTAACGTGTCGCGACCAAAGTGAAACCAAGTCATAGGCACACTCGTTCGGGTCCCAAAGGCAAGCTGATATCCGATGTTCATGAGAAAGGCACGGGATTCCACACAGACATGGAGCAGTGCCGGAATAGGCTCGTGGCTGTACAGCTCGTTTTGCCTCGTCATCGCCCATGCCATCTTGAGGTTTCTGTTTTCGCCCAGCCAATTGAGGGGAATCTCGGGCACCTCCGCCGATGGCTCCCATGGCTGATATTTTGGTTTGGAAGTGACGAAGCCATGGGCCTCCAATGTCGTCTGTCCCGAGAACGGCTCCGCACTCGGCCGCCACGGAGCCAGGCCCTTAAAGTGCTTGGTCCAGTTGTGCGCAAAGTAGGCGATTGATGGGTGGAGTTTAAATTGTACGGGTGTCGTCGAGAATCTCTCTTCGAAAAGCTCCCAGTCTTCGGTTTCCTCTTGTACGTGCACGATGCGTGGCGGTGTGGCGAGGAGATAGATGTGAATGCGAATCTCCGGCGGTAATTTGGGAAAGAGGTGAAACTTCTGAACATCCATACCGTCGCTTTGATCCAGAGTTGATGTCGAATTGATATCTTATCACTTATCCCAAGCTCAGAAGCGGGACGGACCGCAGAAACAAACTAAGCTTGGCGCTTCTCTCGTTTCTCCCATTCAATGAAATCTGCACCAATCATGCTCCGCACTGCGGTTCATGCAGAAACCAGCAGATATCATCTCAGATATCGTACAAGACGAAAGATTTCCATCGAGACGGATTAGCTTTAATCGGCAGCAGTATTCACGAGTTTAGTTCTTTTCTTTCTTTATATCTCGTTCCCTCATAATGTGGAAAAGATATCGTTCGTCCGAGCAAAATATATTTCCCCCATGTTGGATGTTCGCTAGGTACCTACTTCCCGAGAGTAATGCGACTGGGGCAGCACTTCGACAGATAGGACACCCTATCACCGAAACTCCACCACAAAGTTCGTTCCTCCTGCATGCCAAAACTTTCAGCAATCTTTTAAAACCAGCAATCAGAAAAAGGAGGGTTGCTTACATCCGAAAAATCAATAACTTCAGTAAAATCGGTGGAGCCGGGTTGGCTCTTCGCTACACCGACCTCAAGACGTTGCCCGCTATCAGTCTCAAACACCAGCTCCACCAACCGGCACTCGGCCCTCGAGGGTGCACGATAGAAAGCGGTTATGGATTTGATCACATCATCATCACGATCGATTGAAACGCTGACGTTTTCAGAAAAGACTTCCCCCAATAGTTGTTCTGATTCCGAATCGGCCTCTCGTCCTGCTGCTCCATCTCGACCAAACACGGCAAGCCCACGAATCCTTTCGTTACTCGGCGCTTCTGTATAAACAACTATCCTCGAGACGGAAGATAGATCGGCTTTGGAGAGAAAGACATCCTTGGAATCCTCAAAAAGGCTTCCCCCAATTCGTACGCTGCGTGTCGCCCACTTTGTCAATGACTTTGAGGTGATTGAATCAGCAGGTACAGCCTTCACTTCCTCCCCCCGGTCTAAGAGCATGCCAAACACAAATGGCTCGTGTGGATCAATTCGCTGAATGGGTACAAGCAGTTTAGCAAAGACAGGGTTCCCATTCAGCCGGTTTCCGGCCAAACGGTTGGATATATGTGACTTACATTCCCACACCAAAAGAACCCTTTCGGAAGCGCACAGATGTTCCAATTAGGGGTATCGTAGTCGTTCCCAAACACGACGCAGCGTTCCAGGCTGGTGGAAAACTTCAAGCAAACAAAATCATCAGCACTCGAGAGTGAAAAATAAAAACACCCAGGGTCGAATCATACCCGGAGAGCTGGCACTGGACCCCAAACCGAGTACCCGATGTCAACCAACTTTTCTCCCTTCATCAAAGAGAAAGAGTGTTTAAGATATCCTTCCTCTGGGTATCCAAAGCTAGTGAAGCCCCCTTCATGAGAAAATTCTAGAGCCGTGGGCCCCACCTCTCCTGGCGGAATGAAAGCAGTGACTCTGGTAACATTTGTCAAATCTCTTTCATCAAACGAAAGAGGTTGATAGTCCTGTTCAGAGCCGACCAGAAATACAGGTTTGAGTGAATCTGAGGGAAACCCCTTGTTCCATGAAACCCCATACGACCCCGTGATATCAACCTTAGATCCAACATGTACGATGTGGCGTATGTGAGATGACTGAACCAAGTGTCAGTCAAAGAACCACCCGCGTGATGGCTGGGGAGGTGCGTAACTATGGCGAACATACATTGAATGTCAATATGAGCGAGTTGTCATCCTCTGCGTCCCATTCCAGCTCGGTAAAGCGAGCAAATGAGGCATGCATCTGTGAGCTAGATGCCTTTGCCAAACCATGCGAGACCTTTTCCCAGCCAGTTTGGCTGTTCTTCCACTGCAGGCTCTCTACACCGCCGCCCGAGACCAGCCGTAGCCCGGAAAACGACGCTGCCGGAACCCTTTCCTGAGTGTCTCCGAGATAACCAGTTGTTACGCTACCAACTGTAATACCACATAGAAAGGAGTAGTTCCCGACTTGGCGAAACCTCAATATGGTATCGGTCAATGAATTCGGGCATGGAGACTTCCTGACCAAGAGCGGAAACCTTGGATGACCACTCAAAAGGAAAGCACAGGAGGAATTTGACAGCAGGGTTTCTGCATCCATGCCTCTTGCGTGATCGTTCATACAGCCCAGAATCGTACGGGAATTATCCCAGATCGTCTCATATGCGGAAGAATGGGGGAAATATTGGCCGAAATGGCATCTGTTCTCCAGAGTTTGTTCAATTCTCGCCGCAAGTAGCTCTGGAACACAGTCGCTGGTGAGCTGTCCCATCTGTTCCTTGAAGTAGTAAAAGTATTTCGCTCCCAGACGGAACCAAACTCGCGGACAAGGTCTGACGGAGGTGGCGTCTTCAAGGTTCCTCACATCCTGGAAGTTCTCGAGGGCCATGTACACGGCTTGGATAATCTCATCGGGTAGTTTGAGCAGGACATTGTTATCTGCTCTATGTCCGGCGGCATGTTGCTTTCGGGGCGGCCCAACTCCAGGGCTATACCCAATTTCCTCCTCGTTCCATGCAATAAGACCGCAGTCCAAGTCATCTTCAAGCTCGCTAGGATCGTAACCGGGCGTGGGCGTCCCAGGGAGATAAATACATGTATCCAATTCACAGCGCCGGAACCTCTCTAACCAGGTGTCATTATTCATGAGAGAGCGTAGCCCGTGCGCATCCATAACATTCATGAATACTGACCAGCAGGCAGTGTGTGCAACATGAAGATCCTCGGGCTCAGGTCCATCTAGAATTGGGTCAACGAGCTCGCTAGTTCCAGGCTTGAATCTCAGGGGCTGACATCTGTTGTTCCAGGAGGACTCTCTGGAGATAGGCGGAAGGACCCTGGAATGACAGAGACTGCAGAAGCTAGTAGACATATTAACTTGATAGGAGACGATCTGGATGTGATATAGAGGATGGGTGGGACGATGAAAGGCCCAAGGGTCAGATGCGGGGGGTGGAGATATTTATAGACGCTCTAAGTTACCTCTAGTAGTCGTGCTGGTGGTGGTGGATTTCATTTACCCTGATCTTCCAGTGGTAGAGTATTAGCTCCACAGTTGGTCGTTTTTATCCTGGCATCATCTGTTTGCTTTCCTCGACCGCCTAGCGGGCGGGTTTTTGAGGTGAACCGACTAGTAGTAGCTTTCGTTCGTCGTAATGCGGGTTATTTTCACGTATAAGACTCCCTTCCTTTCGAGAGTAGATAAACACAACAGATTAGGGAAGAGTAGGCCATCATTCTTCATAGAGTAAATATGAGGATTGACTAACATTCATAAAACAGCTAACTAACATCATGACCTCGAACCAACTTCTTAGCCTATCAATCCAAAAAAACTAAAAGAAAAAAAAGGGAGGTTTGGACATATTAAGTCTACTGTACATATATATACACTCAAAAAAAGAAAACGTATTTTGCCGTTTCTATACGGGAGAGGGCCACCAGCATAGTAAGTTACCCTGGAAAAGAAAATGTAAAGAAGAAAAAAGGGAGAATGAATAACAGATGTGAATGCGTTTCTTAAACTCCGCATGATGTGTGTGTGTGGGTGCCCGTTCATACCATATCCTCGCTCCAAGAATTATGAGAAAGATGAAAAGGAAGCTTTAGCTTTATAAAAAGGGGAAAGGAAAAAAGGTAAGAGAGAAGAAAAGGGAAAAGGGGGACATTAACACCACGTAAAAACCGGATTCCTGCTCTTCACGGCCTCCAATCGTTCGACTATCACTTTGCGCTCGTTGCCTTCCATACCCTGCGCAGCGGCGTATCCTAGATCACCCTCCAAGTCATCCCGACCGAAGATGAAGTTACTGCTGGCCCGGCGGTTGGATAGGGAGCGGTGTTTTCGGTGACCGCCTCGTCGCCCGGATCGACCGTTTGCTTCGGGTCGAGGAGGGAGAGTGGCCCAGCTGTTGGCTAGGTCGCGACTTACGTCGCCCGTCCCGTCTAGGCTGCCGTATTCCACGCTTCGGAGGGTGCCGGGGCTGCCCATTCCCGATCTTGGGATTTCGGTGGAGCTTTGATCCCGTGAGAGTTCGAAGCGGTTCGGGTTTGGTAAGTCGTGGTGTGTTGGGGAGCCGAAGTTTAGGAGGTCGGCTTGCGGGCCGGGTTCTGATGCGGCGGCAGCGCTGATGTCCATTTCTTCTTCTTGGTCGTAGTCTGCGGCTCGTCGTTGCATTTCGGTGGATGGGACGTGGAGTGGGATGGCGACTGGGATATCTACTAGGTCATCCCATACGCAGACTCGTGTTCGTCTCGTTAGCTCCAAAGGACCGTGGCCATCTTGTTTTAGTGTTTCCACGACATTCCAGGCTTGGCCTTTCATGACTGCGATCTGTCGAGCGAACATTCTCTCCTTGAAGTCTGAATCCTGGCTAAAGACTCGGCGAAGAGCGGTCTGAGTACCACTCCACCAGGCGGTAGATGTGAGTAGTGGGAGGAAGTGGTCTTTAGTTTTTTGTGAGAATGGTCGACCAATTAAGGAAACTGGTAAAAAGAGCCATCCAAAGGGGAAGCTTCGCCACTGCAATGTTCGTCAGTATCGTAAGATACACAAGTGGGAAGATAACGTGACAACTTACAGCATCAGGGTGCTTCCATGGCCACGATAAACTGTTATCGATAGCACCGATAGATATGGACGGTTGTGGCTGGTCCTGACTGGATGGGGTGCCAGTTCTGCTGATAGCCATCATCGTTTCGTGCCTCTTGTAAGGCGATGGTGATAATTCTGCGCGAAGTCTGTCTGAGTTTACAGATACTGGCCGAGGTGGCGGCATCCGTTCCCCGTCATCATCGTCGCTAGGGCCATTCATCTTTGGTGGATCCGCGACGATGGAGACTTGCTCGGTTTTCCAATCGATCTTAATCATCCAGTTGTCTAGGCCGCGATCCGTGTTGCGCATTATGTAGTCGAGAATAACCAACTTCTCGAGTTCCTCTCGAAAGGATTGTTTGAGTGGCTCTGTCCAGGTAAAGCGAGGTGGTGCCGAAGGTTCGTCGTGCAGTGAAGGCGATGGGGCGTGGTCTTCGTAGTCATCCTCGTCGTCGGAATGTACAGCTGAAGGCCGACAAGCCTCACTCCATGGTCTCTTCTTCCGAATTGGAGCATCTTCCGCGTTGATACCACTGGCCGTATTCTGGTCCGGCCATGGATGCTCACGTAGAAAAATATTCGCGTCTTTAAAACCCTTGAGGAATACTTGAAAACTACCAACCTTAGCTGGTAAAGGCTTCTTTCCACCCCAGGAGCTTCTTCGATCCCAGAAATCGTAGTAAAATGACTTCGACGAAAGATAGACAATGTCGGTGTAGGGAACCAAATCTGTCCGCAGACGAGAGTCGAGAACATATGCAGCAGCCTCAGACACGTATGATAAATTGGGAATTAGACAGGCGCGACCAAAAAAGCAGGGGAACAAGTTCCTATGGATCCATTTGGTCCATTTCGGGTTCCTTGATGCGTATGGCTCTTCGTCTTTGGGCTTGAAAACACCAACCACTTTCCCGTCCGTATTCCGCGCAAAGTAACTTCCCGAGCTACCCTGCGATATCATCTTCGGATGGACCCCAAGTTCGATTGCCGTCCGAACACTCTCGACGAGCTCTTCATACTCCGCCTTTTTGCGTCGATGTGCTTCCTCGGCTTCCTCGGCTTCGGGCGAACCAGCGGACGCGGGGCGAATTCCATCTGGCGGTTGGAATACGGAGTGGTGTATCTCCAATTTCTCCTCATCATGCGTCTTGCCTTTGACTTTGTGGATCTTGAACTTGGAGGCGATATCTTCGGCCCACCGCTCCAACCTAGCATTGATGGCCTTTATGTCCACCCCAGACGAGTCTCTTCGGACGCGACGCCTGTTCCCGTTCGTGAACTTCCTTTGTCCTGCCGGTGAAGAGTGGGCCGAGGGGTGCATCTGTGGGCGGGAGTTGACGGGAGCATAGCGAGGAGCGGAGGTGGACACGGTTGGATGGGAGGTGTAGGGGTCGTCATCGTCGGAGTCGGCGAAGGATCCATGTTCCCTATCCTCCTCAGCCTGGGCCAGACGAGCATATCCAGATGTCGCGGGACGATGCGATGGCATGATTAATATAATTAGGGATACGAGGAATCGAAAGTCTCATCTGAGGCAACGGGAAAAAGGGGGTATAGAAAGAGGCTCAGAAGTCGAAGGCAAAGGGGGGAAACTCCAATGGAATCACGGCATCTTGCGTAAGAATAGAAGGGGAGAAGAAAGGGAGTCGAGAATTAACAGAGAAACGAATGATTTGAAATGAAGAAGTGTTCAAAGACCCTCTTGACGCTCTTGACGCTTTGGAGTGCTTGCTCTCTCTCTCTACGCAAAGAAATAAATCTGTCAACCCAAGAAAAGGCTTGGCGTTGTATCGGACTACGCGCAAGCCACAGTGTTAGTCACCCAATGGCGAGCCTTGGCTTGAAAGGGTTTAGTCCCTCTTTTCTTCTGACTAAGAGCCCCTTGATGTGGCTAATGCATGTCTTATCTAAGATAGTTTATCCGATTCCGATAGAGTTTATCCCTATCTATCCATCCGTCTTATGTCAGCATAAACATCGTGATCTGTTTCTTTCTTTCTTTTCGCTGCCAAAAAAAAAAGTGCAACTCTCACCATCGCTCTCTCTGAACAACTCGTCTCTCCTTTCTTTCTATATACACATCTCTCTTTTATTCCAGTCACTCATTCATTCCTTTACGCATTCTAGCTTCTTTCTAATATTCTATTTCCCTTTCTCTATCTTCGTTGGTGGTTCTCGATCTAATCGGTCAGACTGAAAGTCAATGGATGCTCCTTTATCGTGAGCGTGTCACGTTATCCACGCCTTCTATCGATAAAATTTGAAGGTCTCCCTCAAGCTCTCTAAACTTCCCCGGATCTCGATCCAACCATCCTCTCGGTCGTCTCTTTCACCCCTCGTCTCCCCGAGTCCGTGAAGGTCTCGACGTCTCCATTACGGCTTCAACAGTGGCTCCCCTGGTCTTCAGGGCTTCCCCCATCGATCCAGCCCTCCGTCCCCCTTCCGCGTCGGAGCCGCAAACCCGCGACTTGTCCAACTACTCGACATCCTCATCGACGGATAAGCGGATGGAATCGCTCCTCCCGACTCCTGCTCCAGAGATCTCCCGTCCGTCTTCCACGTCGACCCAATCGTCAAACGCGTGTCATCCACAGCCTGGCTCCGCGCTCTCTCACAGTGTTGGAGTAAGCGACAACAACTATCCATCGAATACTCTACACCATCAATCGTCCCTCCCAGGACTCTCAGCTCTGGCGTCTGTCGCATCAGCTCCGACCTCGCAGCTTCGGTACGTAGTACTCCTTCGATTCGGGAATTGCCTATGATCGGACGAAACCCATAAACTATATCATCGAAACCAAGAGGAAATACTAACAATTCTACTCTACTTGCAGCTCATATAGTAATGCGAGTCAAAATATGACTTACACAAGTTCTTCACCCGCAGCGACCACTGGTGGTCAAGGTAATCGTCCGGTAAGCCTATCTCACCCATCCATAATTGGGTCTTGGCGCAGATGCCCAATCTTCCTTATCTCCCGAATCACCATATCTTTTCGAATCTTATCTTTGATCGCGTTACCACACCTTTTCCTCCACTTCCCCTCTCTCGCACAACACTTCTTCAATTCCATCCTCATTCTTGCCCATAACAATGGCTGACTTGAAACAATCGCAATTACAGCCTGTCTGCCAAAACTGTGGTACTTCGAATACCCCCTTATGGAGGAGGGATGAGCTTGGCTCTGTCCTCTGCAATGCCTGTGGCCTTTTCCTTAAACTCCATGGCCGCCCGCGGCCCATAAGCCTCAAGACCGATGTCATCAAGAGCCGCAATAGGGTCAAGACCACTACCCAAGGGACCAAGAGGAAGGTGAGTGCTTAGAATCTCAACCTATAGCCATGCGCAGTTATATATCTAACCGAAACCCAATTCAGTCTATGGCCGATTCCAATGGTCTATCGAGTTCCCGGTCGGACGCCGGTACCCCGCCATTAGGGCCACATGGCTATCGTCGCACGTCGGGCAAGACCTCGCCCGGGCATTCTGATCGGTCCCGTTCCCCAATATCCCGTACCAACACTCCTGGTACGCAACATAACTCCAATATCGCACCTCAACATATGTTTGACAGCGTTACTTTGGGGGAACAAGGCTTCAACTCTTCTACATCCCTCCCCGCACTTCAGTTGCGGAACCCATCGCCGACGTCAACTTCTTCGATCAATGATCGTCTTTTTGACGCACCACAGACCTACGAAGGCCTCCTCCACGCGAATACCTCATTGAAGACCCGCGTCAGTGAATTAGAAGTAATCAATGGCCTCTTCCGTGGGCGTGTCGCGGAACTGGAGCAGAGTGACGCCAATGCGCGCAGGTCCGAAATGGCCATGCGTGATTCAGAGGCGCGTTTACGACGTTCCGTCGAAGAGGCCCAAGCCAGAGAAGAAGAGCTTAAGCGCCGAATATTCGAGCTCGAGCTCCAACTCGGTGACCAAGGAACCTACGCGGGTATCGAAGAGAACCGACCAAAAAAGATTCGGCTTTCCGACATGGTAGACTATGGTGCCGAATCACAGACCAAGTCCCCGAAGTCCATGTAGAATGCTAATTCGCATTCTCCCTAACTACCAAAAAACTCACCCAACCTGTCGCATCGCCATGACGACGATGAAAACATCTCCTTCCTCATTTGATACCCTTACGAATCTTCCGGAATACATTCATCTTCTTTCTATTCGTTTTATTTAATATATGCGGCTGACCAGGTCGCCTGCTTTTAATTCCCCCCTATGTTTTCCACCTATCGGTCGATTCTCACTTCCCCTTCTCTACTTGCCTGGGGCAAGTCTACGACGACGTTTGACTCTGTTGCAAGTGTTCGACGTCTGGATTAATATTTCCTTCCAAAAAGTTTCTAAAAAAAGAGTTTATTCCGTTTCTTGCCATTGCATTCACGTCCCCAAACCAACGTGATATTACTCATCTGAGTGGAGGAATGGGGCTTTCTCGGGATCAACGGGAGACCTCTTAATCTCAGCACGATGTTTTCTTTGTTATATCCTTTTCCCTTCCATATGATCGCTATATTCAAAACGCAATCCGTTCGAGTATTTCCTTTCTCTTTCTCATCCTCTTCAGAACAAAAGCTCTACCCCGCCCCCCCTATTTCCTTTCTACCTTGTTGTTTTTGACTTTTTGCATCTTTCCGCACTTCTTCTCCATTCTTGGACATTTGTCACTTTTCCATTTCCCATTCCTCTCTACTCGTCTTTTCTTCCTCGGGCTTTTGCTTTCTGTACCATATCCCGTATAACGGGTCACGCTGATAGTCATGTAATACTATATACTGAATTTCCTTTGTCCACTCCGCATCTATTCCATCTTCTTTCTGCATTCTATCTACATCTATGTGTGCATTAATATGTTCGGTTTTCTGTCCCTTTCTGTTTCTCTCTCCTAATGGCCTTCTCTTCATTTTCTTCTTTCTCGTTTTCCTTATAAAAACGAATATAATTGTCGGTTTGGTTCTGTTGCATTTATATATATTTATATTTATATATCCCAATGGTTTTGGGTACCGAAGTTCAAGAGCCACCGGGTGATCTAACCACTCGATTTAACCTGAGTTCAAGCTTATTATTACTGGAGCCGCATCACAATACACCTCGGCGACGCTTTGCTTGATCGACTCTCCTTGTTTTCTTGCTCTTCACCTCTTCCAAAGAGCTACGAAAGTATGCCTGCCCACGTGGTGAACTCTAACATACAGCATGAAGATAACTCGAAAGCATAATTCGCTTTCCTGGTAGCACAAACTTCATTTCGAGCCACATGTTTCTTAGGATCATATATGCAGGATAAACTTTGACACCGAATCCTTTCTTGCTATCTACCAGGCTACCGGAGAAACCTCAAGCCCCAGGGTGAGTGGACCAGCCAACTACACGGAGCTTCCAGCCCTTTCGTTCTTGGATCTTATTAACCCCGGATGACCGGCATATCACCACCAGCGCCAGCACCATCATCACCAAAAAGTCTTTCCCTCATAAAGAGTCAGTCGTCGGGACCCGGGATCTCCAAATACCCGGGCTGATTACAAAGATCGCGAGTCAGCCAGGGGAGGTTTAAAAGAGTTTATTTATTTTACGGTGGGATTCTACCCTTGACAGCAGGCCAAACCTTATGTGAAATAATAATAATAATGGGAGGAGGGAGGAAGCCACATGGGAGGGAAGGAAGGTAGGAAGGGCTTTGGAGGCTTGAGGCTTGAGGTCGGTACCACGGAGTGATAAGATTAATGAATGGCCTAGTGGTTATGGAATTAGGGGAGGAGTGGGATTCTCGGGGTTTCGGGATGTTGCGTTTGGATGTTGATATTGAGATTGGGGATTCGGAGGATCTCCATCGGTAGGTACTCTACGACTGGGTAAGTCTTTTGTTCGGGGTTCTGGGCATAGGATAGGAGCTGAGCAATGATGAGAGCTTGAGATTCAGAAGGGTTCCATATATATATACAAGACACGTGACATGACCGATGTTATGCAACGACGAAGGTCATGTTGCCATGATAGCTGTGTCGCGGAGGACAGGAACTCCACCGCTTCGAACCCTCCTATCAATCCGTGGATCTAGTTGTCAATCCGCCATGCTCGGGTTTGTGGACACGTTCCCCGAAGCACGAAACGTGCATGTCACCTGGGAACAAGAGAGTTGTTCCTGAGTTCCCCAAATCCAGTCGCACCGGCAGTTGTGACGGCCATCTCGGACCGAAAGTCAGTGAGCTGCGTGAAACGATGTCACCTGCTCATTTGCTTGCGGAGGCTAAGCACTGGTTGCAGAGAGAAGGGGCATTGGGGGCTGACTATCATACAAACGGACCTCCCTATGTAATGTTGGCATCGTCGCCGATGAGAAGAACGCCACATACCGAATGTGCTTGGGTGTGCTCTTCTGCACTCCTGTGGCGCGCTCTCGAATCTTAACTGAGGAGGAAGAAAAGTATCACCTCCACCCCGTGCCGGCACCGACTTTATCGCGTCGAAACCGACGACGAAAGATTCCAACTCGAGACGACCGCTTCGATTAAGATAGAGATTAGTGAGATTTTAGATGGAATTGCAACGAGGCGAGGTTGTGAGACACAAACACTTGTGGTCAGGTACAACATGTACAATCGGAAGTGTGGCGATGTTGGGGATGTTCGGGTCCACAACACGCTGGAATCGGGATAACACTGTGTGATGCGAGTTTGGTCGGCACGGCCGCTGTGGCCCGTATGCCGCTACTATGATTGGTTGAGTGGTTTGACATGCACGATGACAGGAGCCTGAGTAAATTCTCATCTGCTCCTCGCCGTCCGAGTCCCTTTTGGTGGAAGCCTTCTGTGGTGAAGGAAACTTTTAAAATAGATCTGTTGTTGAGGCCTTTTTTCTTTCACGACAGAGATTGAGTTTTCCACCCCTTTATATTTGAGTTCGCTATCTTGATCGAACCATGGTATCCCCAAATTGCAAGACCCATTCCTCTTCAGTGGTTCTCGTACTCCGTTCTTAACCCCGAGATTCAGTCAGTTCCCCTGTTCCTGATCCTGAGCACTGTCCCCTTTGCTTGTGCATTGGTGCTCTGATGCCGCGAGAACCGAGCCCCCTTCTCTTCATTAATGGCGGCTATGACTCGCTTCCTTCAGAATGTTCCCTGCAGAACACGATGTCGACCTCAACGGCGACTGGTTGAAACAAGGATCACTGACTCAGGATGTTGCATGCCGACGGGGGTGAGCTAACCAGACACTTTTCTCCATCAGGCAAGTCGCCTGTCTCGCCTTTCCCCAGAAGGAAGTAGTTAGGGCTGGGGGCCGCGCTTCCGTTGCAGTGTCTCGTGGATTAACCCTTTTGCATCCCTGGCACTTAGCGTCTTCGCAGACTTCGGTTCCTGCGTCTCTAACGCTATTTGGCTAATGTACCTCCCCTCCGGTCGTTTCTCAAGGTGAAACTGAATTTCGGCTATTTTCAGTAATTTCCCAGGTTTGAGCAAGCTGAGTGAGCAGTGAGGAGCAAAGACCAGGGTGGGTCTGGAGAAAGATTGCCTTTTTTTCCCTTTAAGATGGCTCGCATGGCCACCCGCTTTGCGGGTCTTGTTGTTTGTTTCAGTAGATTCGCGAAAAGATATCTCCTCGTCGTCGTCGTCCGTTTCTCGAAGGAAGCGATCGTCCATCAATTATGGCTTTAAGCAGATTACCGTTTGGCTTGCTTGCCAGCACGCTTCTTGCTCTCCTCCCCGCTGTCGATGCTGGCTCCGCCGCTCTAAAGAACGTCCAGCCCGCTGCTGCGACCGTCTCGTCGGATTCCAAGGCTGGCGCTCCCCTGTTCAAGTCGGAGACTGTTCAGTTGACGCAGGATGTGATCCAGCGTATCAAGGAGACAGATGCTCTTGCGGACTATGCGCATCTTTTCACGTTCGATGATGGGCAGGCGAAGGCTGTCCCTACATTTACGGATGGAGGGAAGTCTTGCAAGCTTCTCCCTGGTGACGATGAATGGCCTGTGGAGGAGATCTGGGATGCTTTCGATGTCTTGCTCGGTGGGACGTTGACACCCATCATTCCGGTTGCGTCTCCGTGCTACAAGGACTCGGAATACGACAACTACGATGCTCTGAAGTGTGCTACTGTTGTGGCCAACTGGACTACTTCAGAATTGCAGTATGTATTCCCTCCCCGGGTGATACACGGTGTGGAACTGTTCCATTGACTTCCAAATAGTACCACAGACCCAGGATCCACGATGTTCCCCATCTACGAAGGGCGAACATGTGTGCCAACAACTGACCCCTCTGGCTCCTGTACCCAGGGTGGTTACTCATCCTATGCCGTGGAAGTAGCCAACGTTGCCCAGATTCAGCTTGCGCTCAACTTTGCACGTGAAACCAATGTTCGCCTTGTTGTTCGCAACACCGGCCATGATTACAACGGCCGATCGACCGGTGCTGGTGCCCTGAGTGTCTGGATGGGCAACCTTAAGGAGATTCAGTATATCGACGAGTACATGAGCTCAGACTATGACGGGCCTGCAATGAAGGTCGGTGCGGGTGTTCAGGTCTTTGAACTCTATGAAGAGGCTGATAAGCACAATGTGAACGCGCTTGGTGGTATCTGCCCAGTAAGTAAATCCTAACATGCATGACTCAAAAGCACGTTTTCTAATAAACTACAGAGTGTTGGTTACACCGGTGGATACCTTGCTGGGGGTGGTCACTCTCCTCTCATGCCTCTCTACGGCATGGCTGCCGATCAGATTCTCGCCCTCGAAGTCGTTACTGCTGATGGCCAATTCGTCACCGCCTCCCCTACCGAGAACTCCGATCTCTTCTGGGCTATGGGCGGCGGTGGTGGCGGTACCTACGGTATCGTTACCTCGGCCATCGTCAAAGTCCACAAGCCAGTCCCTATCGTCACCTCGATGGTCAGCTTCGCGAGCTCCGACGCCGAAACCTACTGGGCCGCCGTCAAGGCCTTCTGGGACAATTTCCCCGACTGGAACGAAGCCCACACATACTCCTACTTCTGGGTCTTCAACAAATCTGGAGAATACACTTTCGACATCACCCCCTTCTACGCCCCCAACCACACCCTCTCCACCTTCAAGGAGGTCATCAAACCCTGGTTCGACGTCCTCGACAAGCTAGGAATCGACTACACCGCCGAAACAGTCGAGCACGAGACCTTCAAGTCCTCCTACGACTCCACCTTCGGTCTCCAGGACTACCGCGTCGGAGCCTACTCCTCTGTACCAGGTAACCGCCTCATCCCCAAGTCTAACTGGGACACCGAGGAGAAGCGCGCCTACACCTTCGGCGTAGTCAGAGACATCGTCGACAAGTACGGTGGGATCGGTGGATACCACCAATCCCCTCGTAACCCCGAGAAGATCCAGAACGCAGTCAACCCAGCTTTCCGAAAGGAAGCATCCTTCCTCATCGGTAGCTCCAAGGTTTCCGAGACCGCGACAGTCGAGGAACTCAAAGCCGCGAGCTTGAGACTCGAGACTGAGATCTTGGGTCCCCTTCGCGACGTCTCGCCCGATGGAGGCTCGTACAACAACGAGGCTGATGTCATGGAGCCGAACTGGCAACATTCTTTCTGGGGAGATCTCTACTCCGACCTCTTGAAGGTTAAGGAGAAGTGGGATCCTAATGGAGTGTTCTATGTTCACCATGGTGTGGGGACTGAGGGGTGGACGGTCAACGATGGTCAGCAGGGTGTGCAAACGCAGAATGGAAGGTTATGTAGGGTGTAAGGGTGCAGGGGGGGTAAATAATAATAATTGTCTCTGGTTATAGACTTCCTTTTTTTCTCCTTCTCTCTTTGATTCCAATTTGACTTGGTGGTTGGTGTTTTGTGTGTTGTCTCTCTCTATATCTCCTTCCGCTTGTACATACTTGCATCTGCATCTTGTGTTGAAGTCCGCGAGGGCTTTGGCATGCATTCATTCGGTATATAATAGTTTCCTTAGATAATGGTAAAAACGTCTTTCTTATAGATATCTGGATCTCTCTCTGTGTGAAGTGGAGTATGGTACTCTTTCCCCTGTATTTGACCGACGCCCTTGGGATGAAAAAAATCCTCAATGCAACAGCACGCTCACGCAAAGATCAAAAGGAAAAGAAACAAGACAGAAAAACGAAGCAGAAACTTTCCATGCTCTCACTATGAACCCTCCTCATACATGTATATCCATCAACACCATATCCCAGAGCATCTAATTACTTGTACATATCTATATTATTTTACAGAACAAAAGAAAAAAAAAGAAAAAGAGAAAGGAGGTATTAATACAAAACAATTACCCGACACGATAGAACTCCTCCCGCTCCCTCCGTGAGATGAATGTCTTATCAATTAAAGCGACGATAACAGCAGCAACAACGGCGTCAACAACATTCTAGGCCCCGAGAAGTCTGAGAACCAGCTCATACGTTCCAAGGGTGATGACGGCGGAAGGAACAGTGCGGAGGATGTGTGCTGTCAAGCCTCCGTACATGGCGACCATTCCTTCCTCCTTCCACATCAGACGGAGGCATTGGATCACGCCTGTGTATTTCTGACGGCCGTCTGCGGTTGGGGATTGGCGGAGTCTGGTTCTTAGGACCTGTTTTCGAACGATAATTAGCAAGTGCCCCTTCATGCAGGTTGTGTCGGGCGGTGTATATTTACCTCATGCGGATACGCAACCAAAACAGCCACCAACTTCGATATCCCCGCCGCCGCACTCAACGAAAACCCATGCAGAAAATCCCCCATCTTCTCCTCTCCCTCCAGATTATTCCTCCTCGCAAGAACACCCTTCATCTGCTCATACGTCGTAAGATGCAACGTCGTCTCAATAACTCCCAGATAACTCGCCGCCAACCCGCGATAAAGGCCCCTGATCCCTTCCTTCCTCAGCACCTGCTGCACGCAATCGAAACTATTCTTGTACTGCCTTGCGCCCATGGACCCGTCACTCATCACCCGCTGCTTATCGAGCTGCAGCCGAGTTTTCACGAGCCATATCGGATTCGTCGCCGTGCCCGTAACCACTCCCGCCGAAGCCGCGGAGAGACCATGCACAAGCGCCGAATCCTTATCGCACGCCAGCAGCTCGGGATATAACCGCTTACAATTCCCATACGTATAGAACTTGATCGCAGTCGCGGGAACTATGCCCGTAAGACTCGGACCGAGCCCCTTGAAGAGACTGCGCCAGCCCTCGACGCGGTGGATGGAGAAGAGGATGTCGAATGTTTCGCGGAAGTGGGTGAGGGAGGAGCGGTAGAGGGATAGGCGGATGGCTTGTTGTTGTTGTGAGCCCGGGGGTGGGTAGCTGTTTTTGAGTTGGGAGTGGTAGAAGTCGGATTGGAGGCGGGTTCGGAGGACGTCGAGGGGGGATGTGAGAAATGCTGTGGCCATTCCGCCGGCGCTGGGGGAGAATTGTTAGTATGCTGGGATTTGGTTTCAGTGGTGAAGGGGTTTTACTTACGCGCCAGCGATAAGATGTGACCAGGACCCCATAGCACCTACTTGTGCTTGTGCTTGTGCCTCCTTCTGCGGTTCATCGGAGCGGAAACTTCGGGGACCAGGGAGAGGGTTTTGTGATAAACCGCCTGTTCTTTCCTTGAGTGACTCCATTGTGAGAGGACTCTATGTGAAAAGCTCCCCAATACTTGCGTTGTTATTGTAGAAAAATTGTTCAGTATCCAAAGCACTGATGCAATAAAATGTTCATGGAGAGAGCTTTCCGGGAGAATTTTTTGGGCCTCGACCCCTAACCAGTCACGTGATAGAGAAAAAGTCATCTTGATCGGATAAACATATGATTGGTTTATTATTTTAAGGAATCTCGGCAAGCCGAAACGTGGCGGGCGATTCCACTCTACCGGGTCAAATACGCGCCGGCGTGTTCAACGTCAACGATTTGGGAGTGTTGAGATGGGAGCAATTCGGTATTAGTATAAGAAAGGTCACGATTGGAGAGTGAAAATAATATCTTAAGAATTATATTTGATTCGAATAAATTGAGTACAAAACGAGTTTTCCCGCCCGCAAGTCGACAAGCTCCGCCGAAATTATAGATGTGAATATCTATGCTTATCTTCTCGTAAAACAAATCTGTCTAGGTCTCTAAAAAACGGATGTAGCTGTGCTGTGATGCGCCGCGGTTCCAAAAAATATCCACAATGAAATATAAAAAGAAATATAAAAACAAGATTCTCTGAGAATGGGCATGATCTTTGTGATAGTAAGAGATTAGTAGCCGTGGAATAATCTCAATAATGGCCGGGATAATCTATGCGTGATGTAGGTCTAGTGAATGGACCCAATAAGGAGAGGGAAATTCGGGGTGGTGCTGTCGTTAGGGTAATAGATGATAATTGGAAGTTCGCTCGACATATTGGATGGTTGGCAGCGATTGTCGAGCGATGAGGTTAGCTTTCGGTTGTTCCCACAAGATTTTCCGCGCGATACATGAATATAAGCGGGGTAAACCCCGCGTATGTAGTCTGCGAGAAATTCTGCCGCTTAGGCGAGTGCTTCCTTTCCGATATTCCATCTGGCATGCGCTCGCTTCTCGTACCAGATACACCATAGCGAAAGTACAATCCCCGAGACGGCGGAGAAGAAGGTGACCCAATAAGCGGACTTGTAGCACCCCAATCCCTCCCGACAGTCACGCTCACCATCCGGCGCGACCATGGAATGTCCATCGTAGATAGCTCCGTATAAGAGATTGAAGATGTTTCCACTGATGACTGGAGCGAGTGTCATAGCTCCCCAGTTCTGCGAGAGACCCTTAATGCCGAACATGTGAGCCGTCAAGGATGGGTAGACACCAAAAAGGAACCCATATCCCAAGCCACTGAGGCAGGAGACAAAGATAAGGTGATGCGGGTTCGAGATTTGGGTCCCAGCGAATTGAGTGAGACAGAAGACTGCGGAGGAAACAACAAGGCACCATAAGCGGGATCTGTGTAGCTTCTGAACAAGAATGTCGGAACCGATTCCTATTTATGTACGTGGAGATTAGATGGCTACACGGGGTAATTTGTGTAAGGGAAAATCTTACCACTCAGGAGTCGACCGACAAAACTAAGAATAGACAGGACGCCAACATGCATAACTTGCTGCTGTTGGATAAACGCTGGTTCTGCGCTATCGTCGTAGTACTTCCATAATGCTTTTACCTATTGGACCATAAGCCTTGCCGAAACAATTACATCATGGGGAAATCAATGATTGTCTTACATCATTACCAATATTACTATCTAGTTGTTAGTAAGAGCTTGAGGTTGGGGTGGGTTTACATACTTAATAGTCATCAATCCAATACCAGCCAATAGGCCCATCATCGTAAACATTTGATAGAACTCCGGACATTTCAAGAGGGCCAACCTTCGAATATCTGCGTTCGGTGAGCCAGCAGCTAGGTGAGAAATAGTTTCCTCCTCGAGGATAGCTTCGTTGTCGGATATGATAGATGCCGCTTTGGACACCAGAGACGATGTCTCATCAGGGTCCGTTCTAGGGAACCCCGAGTCCGATGGCGAAGCAATCGTGTTTATGGACGATTCTCGGGAGTGTATGGATTTAGATCTTTTATGTTGCGTACCTATCTCGGAGGTCTCGCATAAACGGAGACACTCAGCTCTGGTCCTTTTGGATTGTGGTTCAATAGAGCTGGGGTCTTGTTCTTGGGTAGGAAGGGAAGTATATTTCCCCATGGCAGGAACAATCCGGAGAAAAAACGCAGATACAAAGACCATGAGAGTGGTTCCTACTGATAGTAGGAGAAGGAACTTTCCGGTGTCTCCCTTGAAAGCAATTGTGGAAATTGTGGAGAAGAAAAATGCACTGAGACCGAACGCAGCGAGTGGGAACGCTGTAGCTGTTCCACGATGATTTGGGTAATTCATGGCAGCTTCGGGTTGGATAGTTAGTAAATAGTAGTATCGATTGATCGAGACGTTGTCATACCAGCTTTTATCGCACTGTTGAATGCAGAGCATCCTCCAAGTCCAGAAATGAAGGAAAAGAAGAGCAGAAAAGGCATTGCCATGGATCCAGGGCCGCCCTCATAGGCTATATAACAGTCAGCAAACAATCTTCAAGTACAATATGATAAACGAACCTTTGTATATGGGGAAGTAGCCGACGCCTAGAGAAACGACACCTAGGAGCACACCGGGTAGAGGGCCTTTCGAATCAACGAGAATTCCCACGGGTATACCACACGCATACATCCCCAAATTTGCCGCACCGCCCTACGAGGTATATTAGCTGGAGGCCTTGATAGTTGCGGATTGGTCTCCTCACAATCAGATTACTCTCAGTCGAGGAGAGCTTCAGTTTCTCCGCAAATTGGGGAGCCCATGCCGAATAACTGTACTGTAGTGGCGTCAACAAGTATCCTCTCCCCTTCCCTTCGACGAAAACTAACGTTGGTACCACAGGCTAAAGCGATAACAGTCGCAGCAATCACAGCCACCACCCGCTGTATTTTTCGTTTTGTTGCGGACATTATGCGGTCCCGGCTTGCAATCAACGCTCGTCCGGTCAAATATACATCAAAAGTAAATGCTCTTCAGATATATCGCAATCTGGGAATCGTATACGCGGTGGAAGGTCGTTGTCTGACGGTTGTCGTGTGATCTGGGAGGGAAAGGATGACACCGAAGTATCCCGATACACAACCATCGGGTAGTTCTGGGGGCCGTTTGGGATCCAACTGGTGGCTCTGAGGCTTCTCGGGATGAAACTGCACAGTTTTAAGGGCACGACAGACCGTCTCCAGGCTCCACCAAGGTACTTCCCCGATTGATAATCAAGAAAAGAACGGAAAAAATCTGTGAATTTTATAAAAGATAAAAAAGAAGCAAAAAAGCGAATTGAACACGATGGGCTGGATGGAAGAATAGATTGCGATTGCTGACATAAGAGGGACCAAATCTAGGTATGACATAAGATCCCGTGACACGAGGGAATTAGCGTCTTGGCATTCGTCGCCAAGGAAAGTTGCCTCTTCTTGTTCTCTTTCAGCCTCTCTTTCTCTTCGATATCAAGACCTCATTGTCGCCAAAGTCCGTCAAGGCATCATCATCTCTATAAGTATCAGTGCTCACGATCATCAAAGATGGGTGCTTTACTCTCCCTGCCTCTTATGGCAGTGCCCAGCATGGGCTCGGTAAGGTCAACCGCTCTATGCCGCTCTCCGCATCACTAACCCCCTCATTAGATCATGACCGTCGCAGCCTCTTGCTGTGGTGCAGCAACTTGTTCTGCTGTTTGCAGTGCATGTGGAAAATGTAGAAGCAGGTCGGTAAACCGTATATATTTGGACTGGGGCAAATACTGACATTCTTATAGTATGGCGACGAGGATCGCATACGCTTTCATACTCCTTATCAACTCGATCGTTGCCTGGTTAATGCTCACGCCGTGGGCTATGAAGAAGCTCGAAGGCTTAACACTCGATTATATGACGATTACTTGCGACGGGAAACAATGTTATGGCTGGGTGGCTGTCCATCGGATAAACTTTGCTCTCACTCTATTCCACTCAATCCTCGCCTTACTCCTCCTTGGTGTCAGATCGACCAAAGATAGTAGAGCGAATCTACAGAACGGATACTGGGGACCGAAAATACTTGTCTGGATAGGATTTATTGTCATGTCCTTCTTTATACCGGAAGAATTCTTCTTCGCCTGGGGAACCTATATCGCTTTCATCGGCGCAATGCTATTCCTTCTCCTTGGTTTGATCCTTCTGGTGGATCTCGCGCACACCTGGGCAGAAGTGTGTCTACAGAAGATTGAAGAGAACGACTCACGCGTGTGGCGCGCACTGCTGATCGGATCGACCCTCGGAATGTACCTTGCATCTATCGTAATGACGATTCTCATGTACGTCTTCTTTGCTCGTGGGGATTGCGCGATGAACCAGGCCGCCATAACTGTAAGTTGACAAAAATATACCGCAACCTCAGCATCTTTACTAACCTCTATAGATCAACTTGATCGTTTTCTTGATCATATCTGTCGTGTCAGTTCAACCAGCGGTTCAGGAGATGAACCCCCGAGCCGGTCTTGCACAAGCTGCTATGGTCACAGTTTACTGCACTTATCTTACTGTCTCTGCCGTATCCATGGAGCCTGATGACAATCACTGCAACCCTCTCGTCCGTGCTCGTGGCACTCGAACCGTCTCAGTTGTCATTGGTGCCATCGTGACGATGCTGACCATCGCCTACACGACCACTCGCGCAGCCACCCAAGGTATCGCCCTTGGCTCGAAGGGTAGCCAGGGGTATTCTGCCCTTGCAGACGAACCTGAGCATGGACTAGTAACCCAACAACCCACCGGACGCCGTGAAATGCGAGCTGAAGCTCTTCGTGCGGCAGTGGAAAGTGGCAGTTTACCCGCCAGCGCGCTCGATGACAGTGACGACGAGTCAGATGATGGAGATTCAAAGGATGATGAGCGGGGTTCAACCCAATACAACTATTCGCTATTCCATGTCATCTTCGCGCTGGCAACTGCTTGGGTTGCGACGTTGCTGACACAGAACTTGGACCCAGAAGTCAAAGATGATTTCGTGGCAGTTGGAAGAACTTATTGGGCAAGCTGGGTTAAGATTATCAGTGCTTGGGTGTGCTACGCCATATATCTATGGACCCTCGTAGCACCTGTCCTCTTCCCGGACCGCTTCGATAATTGAGAGCTTGGGGTCTAACGAGTAAGGTGATTGCTTTTACTAAGGAGTTTGTGGGTGTATCAACAATCTGAAGCTCAGCTTCATGGCCATTCGTTTTATGTTAATTAAGTCTTGAGTATTTTTATATGCTGGAAATAATACCCGAATTGCATTATCGTTAAGAAATGGAAGGTCTGAAGAACAATCAGACACGGGAGATAGAGTACATATAAGTACATGTAGAGTAGTTGTATGGGGAGGGGTTTGATCTGGGATATTTTACTATCGCTTGTTGGAGCTAGTCAAAAGACCAAGCTTGAACCGGCGGAAGAGAATCCAGTTCTATATGCGCTTTAGTTAGAAATTATCCGTGTGAGAGCACTATAGTTATCACTTACGAAAAGCCGCAACGGCAAGAGATTAACAACCCAACGAAGAAACCTTGCGGAGCCACCCTCCCATATCTCTAGGGTACCCCGTTTCCGCAACAATGTGTCGACTACAGATTTGGCAAACGATTCCGCCGACATGCCGTTCTTGTTGCCGCCAAGTTTGATATCTTCAATCGTGGGCTTGATTGGGAGGTAAAGCGTTCCCTCGGGGGCAATGAGGCCGTCGGAGAGGAGATTGCTCTGCACGAAGCCTGTGACGACTTCTACGACTTCTACGTTGAAGGGGGCGAGTTCCTGGTAATTTCGTATCAGAATAATGCGATTTTCGGCGATACTTCGCCATACATATCAGAACTGGAGAAAACTCACCAACCGCAACGTCTTCGAATACTGACTCAGCGCCGCCTTCGTAGCATTATACGCCCCCTGCCACACAACAGGCACATCCCTCGTCACACTCCCAATCTGCACAATCCTCCCTCTCCCCGACTTTCTCAAATGCGGCGTAAACATCTGACAAAGCCTCATCACCGCAAACACATTAACCTGGAACAACGTCGCTACCCGATCCATCTCCAGATCCAGCCCCATCGCGGCATAATGTGTGCCTGCATTGTTTACGAGGTAATCGAGGCGGCCGCCCGTCCGCTCTGTGATCGCGTCTTTTAGGGCTTCGATGCTTTTGGGGTCGTCGAGGGTGAGGGGGAAGGCTTCGATGTTGGGGTGTGTGGTTATGAGGGAGGCGAGGGATTCGGTGCGACGGGCTGTTGCGAGGACGGTTATTCCTTTGCTGGCGAAGGTTGTTGCGAGGGCTTTGCCGATTCCGCTGCTGCAGCCAGTTATGAGAGCGAAGGGGGGTTCTTGTTGGGCCATTTTGGGGAATTGAATTCTAGGTTGGTGCGCTAGTTGATAGTAGATAATGGATGGAGAGATATGGGGGGCAAGGGTTATATATATATAGTTGTTATTGCTACCCTGTGCGACTTGCAAGGTATGTGCGCCGGAGGTTCTCTGGCTCAGGAACGATGTCCGTTCACATGCTCCGCAGCGGAAAAGCCGAAGCTTGTGCCTTCATCCCAAACTCAAAACATCTTGGTTCAGTCTATCTCCCTCTCGCCGAAGGGGGTTATGGCATGTATCGGCATATGCGATAAGGCCAAGTTCGCCTCAGGTAAGCATTTGGGGAGCTTCATGTCCGCTCTGCGCGAGACAGGTCGGTGTTGTCTGCGCGAGGAGAATCCGGGGTAGTCGGAGAAATAGAAACGCTAGACTAGATGGGGAAAGTAATAAACTCTCACGCGTCGGTTGCGTCACGTCACCTTCCTGATAGAAAAAGTGTTCGCGATTCCACTCTATCAGTAGTGAGAGAATACAACATGGAATGAATATGGCAACTATTAAGGCCATAGAGGCCCGTTCAGTAAGAGGCAATTGTTCTATAATCAAGGGGCCACCGTTTGCTAATGCAATATTACTCTGGATAGGTCCATCAAATTCAGTCCGGGCAGGTTATTGTCGACCTTTGCTCCGTCGTGAAGGAGCTCGTGGAGAACAGTCTCGATGCGGGCGCCACATCTATTGGTATATTTTTCTCGAGTTATAGTTGGCATGGGGGTGGTCTCTAACTGGACCCTACTCTAGATATTCGCTTTAAGAATAATGGGTTGGATCTGATCGAGGTTCAAGATAATGGGAGCGGGATAACGCCGGAGAATTATGAGACTATCGGTACACTTCTATCCCAAACCAATTTGACACGAAATTCTCATGCTAATATCTTATACCATAGCTCTGAAGCATTATACCTCCAAACTATCCACCTTCGACGACCTATCGTCCCTACAAACTTTCGGCTTTCGCGGCGAAGCACTGTCATCACTATGCGCCCTCTCCGATTTCCACATAACAACCGCGCAAGCCAAGCAAGCACCAAAAGCGACCCGACTAGAGTTTGAAACCTCTGGAAAGCTAAAGAAATCCTCAGTTGTAGCTGGGCAAAAAGGTACAACTGCATCGGTTGCGAACTTGTTTCAGAAACTACCCGTCCGAAGGCGAGAGTTGGAGAAGAATATTAAGAGGGAATATGGCAAGGTGATAGGGCTACTACATGCTTATGCATGTGTAAGTACGCGGGTCCGGTTCAATGCTAAGAATCAGACGACCAAGGATAGGAATGCGGTGGTATTTTCTACGAATTCGAATCCTACGACGAAGGAGAATATCGCCAACGTTTACGGGGCGAAGACGTTACTTGCTTTGATACCCCTGAACTTGGAGCTTGAATTTCAACCTTCGACGATAGGTCGTCGAACGGCTGGCCAAGAATCGGAAGAGTCGAATAAAATCCTCGTCCAGGGGCATATATCTCGGCCTATATTTGGGGAGGGAAGACAGACGCCTGATAGGCAGATGTTCTTCGTGAACTCGCGACCATGCGGAATACCTCAGATTACGAAGGCGTTTAATGAAGTTTACAAGTCATTTAACGTCTCTCAGTCGCCGTTTATATTTGCAGATTTCCAGATGGATACGAATGCGTATGATGTGAATGTGTCGCCAGATAAAAGGACGATATTATTGCACGATTCTGCGGCTCTGATACAGTCTCTCAAGACCTCTCTGACGGAGCTGTTCGATGAGCAAGATCAAACGGTTCCTCAGTCAGAGGTTTCTCGGACGCAGTCATCAATCAAACAACATGTGAGGGATGATACTAGCTCAGAAACCCCGTCCAAACGTCCGAGTATCCCAATAACTCGCGAGCCCGCAAGTGACGGCCCAGAAAATGAACCAAATAGCGGCGATGAAGAGATGGTTGAGGACGATGATCGTTCTAGAAGGAAGATTTTTAACCTGGTGCATGGAATGAAAGCTTCTCCTAACACTCAAGGAGCCACGGAAAAAGGAGTGCCTGGAACAGATGAAGCTACATCGCCCTCACATGAACCAGACACGACCGAAGGTGTTACGGAAGCTGTTGGCACGGAACGAGAGCAGTCACCCCCCAGCCAGGCCGCGAGACCGGACCGATCTCCATCAGTAGCCGGACGTAATTCACGACTTGATGACAACATGACGGAAGCTGTGGGAGCTAATGATTCCGAGAAAGCTTCTAGCCAACCGGATAACACGCAGGAAGATACCCCGAATATAGTTCAAAACGCCTTTGATCGTATGAGACCGACTCGCCCCAAACCCGAGCTTGCCACTATAACTATCGGCAATAAAACGATTACGTCTATGGTCGGATCTGGTGCGCCTGCGAAAAGAAGTGCTGACTCTGCTGGGTCCTTTTCAACCCCTTCAAGACCAAAACGTCGGATCCATATACCCTCCTCCAAGAATAACAGGTTTAGTCAGAGCTTACGTGGGTTTGCTGCTCCTGGTACTCGGGCGGAGTCACAAAGTGACGGGGCTTCTGAGAACGAGAACGAAGAGCCTCAGGATGAGTCGGGTGAATCTGGGGTGGATGAGCCTGAGCAGTCTAGCCCTGAACCAGAGCGCGACTACAGGTCGAAACGTTCAGAGCCAATCGAGGATATAGAGCGACATCAAACAAGAACGGAAGAAAATGAGATGGAAGTTGACGAGGCCTCCGATGATTCAGATGAGAGCTATGTAGATGATGAGGGAAAAAAGAATAGCGATGAGGCGAAAGTCCAGCAACTTATTCGGGAGGCGGAAGAAGCTTCTGCTGTCCCGAGCGAGCATAACATTGCGCGTGCGAATAAGATGTCTGCAGTCTCTGGCCGGAAGGATTCCACTGTTCAATTGATGGGCACTATTGATGGGTCTCTAGCTAGGATCGAAGCTCAGATGAAAACCTGGCGGGATAATCTGAAGTCTCTCTCAAACCTCCACCCCGGAACGGGTGAGGATGAAGAGAATGCTTTGTCCGAGGAACCGCCAGAGACACGTCTGTCACTAACAGTATCGAAGGACGACTTTGCCAAAATGCGCATAGTTGGACAATTCAACCTAGGCTTCATCCTCGCTACCCGTTCGCATGACGGAGCTACCAAGAAGGACGCAGAGGATGAGCTCTTCATCATCGACCAGCACGCTTCAGACGAGAAGTACAACTTTGAACGCCTCCAAGCAGAGACTGTCGTCCAGAACCAACGGCTCGTCCAACCCAAAACACTTGACCTGACAGCCGTGGAAGAGGAGGTCATCATCGAAAACCTCCCCACCCTAGAAAGAAACGGCTTCGTAGTAGAAATCGACACAAGCGGCGACGAACCCATCGGACGGCGATGCAAACTCATCAGCCTACCCCTAAGCAAAGAAGTCGTCTTCAACATCCGAGATCTCGAAGAACTAGTCGTCCTCCTCTCCGAATCACCACCACAACTTGACTCCTCGGACGCGTACGTCCCACGGCCGAGTAAGGTTCGGAAAATGTTCGCGATGAGGGCCTGTCGGTCTAGTATTATGGTTGGGAAGACATTGACTTCTGCGCAGATGGAGAAGGTGGTGAGGCATATGGGGACCATTGATAAGCCGTGGAATTGTCCGCATGGAAGGCCGACGATGAGGCATCTTATGAGTCTTGGGCAGTGGTCGGAGTGGGATGAGAATGGGGATGAGGCTGGGTTTGCAGAGGGTGGTGATGATGGGTGGGATGCTTGGAGACAATTTTTGGGGCAGGAAGAGGATGGAGAGGATGAGGAGGAGAGTGAGGAGGACGAAGAAGGGGATGAAGAGGGGAATGCCGAGGAGGATATAGAGGAAGAGCTGTGATACTATGAGCCTACATACTTCGCGATCTATGGCATTTTGTTATGGGTAGATTGGGTACCATAGAGAGGAATTCGTGCCAGCAATACATCAAAAACTTGGATATCCCAATCTCATGATAGCTACCGCGAAGACATCGAGAACCATATACAGCTAAGACGACAAGTATGAAATTCGTTTAAGGAACATAAAAACCAGCAAAATCCACCCATATATGACACCAAAATGGTTCAATACACCACCCAAACCCAAACCCAAATCCAATGCCCCCCTTAAAACCACCACCTCCACCCCGACTTCCCAGCACCAGCACCCTCCGGCTCCTTCCCAACCCCATTGGGACCACCCCCACCCCCATTCCCCATAACCACATCCCCCCCTTCCCTCTCCCCCTCCCTCTCCCTCTCCCTCTCCTCCTCCTCCCTATCCTCAACCTCCCTCCTCTCCTCCGCCAACCGAACCGTCTCCTCCAAAACCAACAAATCCCTCTCAATCAACTCCGCCCAATTCTGCACATCCCCCACCTCCTTCAACCCATCCCTCCCTGAATCCGCAACCTTCTGCCACGAATCATTCTGCCTGCTTAGTTCCTTCGTGGACTTTGCGAGGTCGGATTCTTGCTTTTGGAGGGCGGTGGAGTTTTCGTGGAGGAGGGTGGCGCGGGAGCGTAGGTCGGAGTCGAGGTTTGATCCGACGGAGTTGAGGGAGGCGGTGAAGGCTAGTTTTGCTTCGGCGGTGCGTTGGGTGGGGGAGGGGGAGGTGGGGTGTTGATTGTTGTTGTTGTCTTGAGGTGGGGATTGGGAGGAGGATGAGGATTGGGATTGGGGTTGGGAGGTGGAGGTGGAGGTGGAGGCTTGGGGGGTGGAGGGGGTGGACATTGTTGGAGGAGGATACGGGGGGCTTAAGGGCTGATAGACCCTGTCGCGCTTTCGGGAGGAGGGGTTATATTATACTCCTCAGTGGTGTGAGAGTAAGATATATAGATAGGAATATTCAGTACGAGGCTATATCTGCTTTCATCTACCGGATAGAAAATTGATTTTGACGTTAGATATACATATGGTTGGATATCTCGAGTATAGAGCTATCGATCACCAACATCATTATCTTTCCCTGACCCCGCAGCAAGTCACGCGCAGGGTAAAGCTCCCTGCAGGATCGTGCATATGCAATTGATGCTTGGTTCGCGACGGAAGACCACCGCTCGTAGGAATGTGAACGAGGGAGAAAAATGGGTGATTTCTATAATAGACAGTCACTAGGACAGGCCATGGGAGAAATCAATCAATTCTCGATTTGAAATATGTCAGCATCTCAAGCTGTAGCAACTCATATCCCACTGATGTGGTATTCAGGGGAATCGATATATCCAGAACGAAGGATATACTCTTTCCTACGGACCAAAAAAAGGGGCTGCTCTGTTTAAAGGTGCTTCATGTCTCGTAATAATAGTGCTATTAATAAGATAAAAAGAGACCGTAACCACCACTCTAATTATACGCGCAATGGAAGAGAACCAAATCCAGTATCTGCCAGTATCCAATGGTGCCGATATGCTCATTCAATCTTCCCAACGCCTTGCAAGGTGAGATACACATCGGTTCCCCAACCCCAGAGACTCTGAACAGCGATACTGCCACCAAAATATTCCGCGTAGGCTTTCCCAAGAGGTAATCCGTATCCCAACCCAGCGATACTACTGGCATTAACGCCACTCTCAGACAGAGCATTTAAAGCATCCACGTTTCCGTTGTCAGAAACTGGGATGTCGTTCTCGGAAAAGGTCGTGAAACTATAGGACCAGATATTGGGGAGAATATCGGGTGGTATGCCGCCTCCCCGATCACGGATGCGGATCGTAATACTCTGAGAGGATGAATTGAGACCCCCGATCAACTCATCCGTCTCTGGTCGTTCTCCGACCGGTTTCGCGATATGGTAGTCGATTCTCCCGTCAGGTCCTCCGGTTCCCTTTGATGTTTCTTCGACGTGGCGGTTCAAAACATCCGGTGCCGCAGCTATGGTCACCTCAACCGGCTCCCGTTCTCTCCCCGCCTCGACTGCAGCCCTGAACGCATTCTTGAGTAGTTCTGTGATGATATATTCCACGTGAACAGGTACGTGAGCAAAACTTGCATCCGGGTCCCCGCCAATAACAAGTCGTGGCCGAACCCCATACTTCAACTCACATATTTCGGCGACGAAATCCTCGCACTGCCGAATAATCCGCGCTGGGCGCAGTGCGGTGTCTATCACACCGATATAATTCGAAGATGTACCCTGATGCCTGGTCGATGCGGACCGGCCTTCTTGGAATGGGTGTGAAGCGAAATGCAGGGCAAGATGCTGTTCCGCAATTAACCGTGTTCCTATGCGGGCTCGAAGATGTCCATCCAGAAATTCCGTCACTTCTTCCGGACTGATGTACTTCCGGCATTCAAGAAATCCTCTGGCTAAAACTGGGATCGTATTTGTATGTGTTTGGACCAAATCTGCCATAACCTCTGCAAACTGATTTTCTTCCTCGAGAGAAGTGATTTGTCTCTGCTGATACGGGAGAAGAGTGGATAATGAATGCAGGTAATTATTATAGATCTTCGAGATGTGCGGATTGGAGACCACGATGAATGGCAAGTTCCTCAGGCATTGTATCCTGTAGGCTAGGCGCGTTGGGAGTAAGGAAAGTGTGAAATTCGCTGATGCGAGGAGTGCATCTTTGGAAAGCGGTGGGCGGCCGTGTCTATATAAATTGACAGTCGGTGTCAGTCAGGAAGCGGAGTTTTCGCAGAGGTCTTCATCTCTGTCTAACATACCTCAAGAGATCAGCAAGCGTCAACGGGCGACGAGGACTGGCAGCCAGCCTCGCTACCTCATCGTCCGCCACATCCGTGGATGAAGGAGGATGCGACCATCCCCGAGTCGCGAGGGACGACGAATTTCGACGGCTTGTACCGTGGGATACGTGGATGGAATTGGACAGGCGATTGAATCTAACAATGTGAGACTGTCGTATAAAGGCCATGGCAATCCCGCGCCATACTGTGCCTCTCCTTTCAATGGTTCGTTCGAGTATGAAGACGATAAACAATGGGTCACCAAAAGATTCTGGTGAGGTAATACCCGGAGTTAGGCTCGCTTATCGGCGGTGAAGGACGTTATGTAAGCCATATCGTCATGCCCCTGATCATGCCCCCGAAGTTGCTCCTTCCATCGACAGAACATCTTCATACTTTCGCCGACGTGGTGGAGGTTTGGGATGACCGATCCCCTCAGGTAGCTTGAAGAGAACGGCATGGCGGCTCCAAACCTCCCGAAACTCGATTCTCTCGTATATCGCGCTGTCATGTTAAAATTCGTGGTTTCTCGCGGCGAATTCCGTCATAACGTTATGCTCTTCGAACCCTATGCCTCATCGCTTGCTCCTCTATACGAAGGGCACTGACAAGCGATGCGTTTTTAAGATCTAGATCTATCATTGCTATTATTATAACAATGAGTTATGTTTATTTCCTACCTGCTTGTTTTTGGATAGCCTGACGTTATCCCACCGGGCTATATAAGGACGGTGCATTCCTCCCTTCTCCTGGATATTCAGACTCAGTTCATCACATTCAACTACAATCGCAGTACCATAGCTTCTATCAAGAACATCCTCCCCCTTTCGATACTTCATCATCATGCCTCGCTTTAACAGCCCATTCGACGGAGCTCAGCTCTTCTACAGGGACTATGTCCCCGCCTCTTCTCCCACTCCCTGGCAAGCCAATGAGAAATACGTCAATAAAAAGCTTCCCACACTGGTGTTCATTCACGGATGGCCTTTGTCCTCTCTCATGTGGGAGCAATTGATGGTCCCTCTCTGCGAGACATACCGAATGCGGTGCATTGCTCCTGACCGTCGTGGGTTTGGCGCTAGCGACTGGAACGGGCCAGAGATGAAGTCATCACCCATTGACTACGATGTTTTTGCGGACGACACGGCTCATCTCCTTGAAAAGCTTGATGTTGGTCCCTTGGTTTTCATTGCTTCTAGCATGGGCCCTGGTGAGACTGTTTTGGCTCACTCGCGCAGCAGTTATGTCCAGAAGAATTGCAAGGTATGTGATAACGGGAATAGAGAGCTATAAATCATTGGCTAACAAGTGTTTCCAGGGCTTTATCTGGATTGGTGCAGCGTTACCCTACAACTTTGCGACACCAGAGAACCCAACGGCTCCTCCCCGAGAACTTTGGGACTCGTTGGTTAAGGGCTTCCGCGATGCCCGTGCCGACTTTTCTCATGATTCACTACCTTCATTCCTCAGCCCGGAAGGGCAACAGGGAGTCTCCAACGCGACCGTTGAGCGCTATGTCCGCATAGTTGGAGATGCGGATGCCATTGCAATTGAGCGTTGTATCCAACTCCTTACTGAGACAAACTTTACCGAAAACCTACACAGTCTCGCGAAAATCGACATTCCAGTCCTGTGCCTACACGGGGATAAGGACACTGGCGCCCCTGCTGAGGCCACTATCGAAAAGCTCAGAGTGATTCTTCCCCGAGCTATGGTTAAGATGTACATCAACGCTGGACATGGTAGGTTTTCCTCTAGCAGTTCTTCTTGAGAGTCTATGCTAACAATTCTCAGGCACATATGTTACACACAAGGATCAAACCATTGAAGATATCCTCGGATTTGTCGACGTACTCGACCTGTAAAACTTGAGTAACTTACTCTCCGGGCTTTACTTCTGATCACGACCATGAGCCCAGCCTTTCGGTCCAGAACCCTTCCATGTCGTTGCGTTGCGGATTTTCTCATTCTGTCACCTTCAGACCGCCTACACTAGGTTGGATCCCGTCTTCTACGACCACGCACATGTATTTTTAGATGCACGAACACGAACCTCTTTGGCCTGACCCACTTCCCCAAACCAGAAGTTGGTGCGTGGTCAAAGGGATACGAACTTTGGGCAATTAGCATAACGTTATGCCCCACAGCCCTAACATCTCAGACCTCTCATCCTCATACAACCCCGTGCTTCATATAAAAGAGTTCGGCCACGGCGTATTTTGGGCTTTCAGTTATTATTCTCTTACTGTTCAGATTTATTGTTATCATATAGACAGAATAATATCTTTTGTTATCTTATCTTCCAAAGCACGTCGCTGCTATTGGGTACTAATTGGTTAGCACTTCACTGTTCATTCATCCTGCATATGCGCAATGTCGATAAAAAGGAGACTTGAGAAAACGGACGATATCCCCGTTCCCGATCTCTCAGATGACGCTGCGGAGCGGAAGAGGGTGCTTAACGTGCTGGCCCAACGGCGCTACAGTAAGATCGATACTATCTAGGCCACTTATACTCCGAGTCGCAGCTAATCGGCCATACAGGAAAGAAGAAGCGGGAGCGTTTGGCAGCTTTGGAAGCTCAGGCTAAGAGTAGCACGGGCTCGAGTACCAATAGTACCCAAGGGGACTCCCTGGGCCAAATTTCCGAACCCTCTGTGCGGGAGGAATCAAGCCTAGCAACAGCCCTGGCGCGATCATCAGCGAATGAGAATGCGCAAGACGATGCACAAATTCTTGATAGTAGCTCTCCCGAAGCGTTATTCCAGCTTCACGAGGATCCCTTCGCCTTCTTACCGAACGACGAGCAAATAATCGACCCGAACACTCTATCCAAATCCACCATCGACGAACTCTTCCCACCAGGCCTAACATCAGGCTCGTCCGACTGCTCAAATTCTTCCGCCCTACAAAACGACATAGACTCCTTCCTCGGCCTCACCCCTAACTCCCCATCCGGATCATCCCTCCCCTTCCCCTTCTCCCTCCCATTCAACCAACCCAACAACGCCACCACACTCCCGGCAGACCTATCCTCCACCCTCCAAACCCACCAATCCTCAACCTTCACCTTCCCAGACGACCACACCCTCCCCATCCCCCCTCTAACCCTCCTCCGCGCCGCCCTAACAGTCGCAACCCGTCTCGGCATCGCCTCTTCCCTCTGGGACTTCACAAGCATCTCCCCCTTCTACACAGGCACAACATCCCCCTCCCCATCCCAACCCACACCCTCCAACCTCCCTTCAAACCTCCACCCCACCCCAACCCAACACCTCCTCCCTCACCACCCCCTCCTCGACCTCCTCCCCTGGCCCACCGTCCGCGACAAATTAATCCAAATCTTCAACCTCCCACCACACCTCCGCCCGGCATCAGCCTCGGACCCGATGGCCCTCGTAAACTTCGTGTATGATATGGAAGATCCGGCGGAGGGGATGAGGGTTGAGGGTGGGGGGGATCCGTTTGAGGCGGGGGATTGGGAGGTTGGGCAGGTGCTTTTTGAGAGGTGGTGGTGGGCTTTTGATGGGGGGGTGGTGGAGAGGAGTAATGTGTTGAGGAGGGGGAGGGGGGAGAGGGGGTTGGTGTTGGGTGTTGTTGGGTAGTAGGTAGGGAGGGGTGGGTGGGTGGGTGGTGGTTCTTTTGGTTCTTTCCGTGATTGATTGGTGTTCTGGGGTGGGTGTTTGTTTTCTGTACCTTTATCGTCTTCCTGCATATAGATCACCCAAGCACACCCCCTTCCGGAAGCTTCGGGCCATCAAGCCAATCCCCTGCCACCACATGTCAATAGGCATCTCCATTCCATTCTCATCTTACATGTACATGTACATGTAGCCCATCGCTACAACATACATATCACTTCTTATCCTTATCAAGCATGATTACCACGAAATATATTTATTATGTGTCGTGCCGGACGCTCGGATATCTATTTGATAAGAGGATTAAAGGGTTGAGAAAAAGGAAAGTGATCTTCATGCATTGCATGCATATTGTGGGGTACAGTAGGACATGTACAACCTGTACATACATACAGACGGTAGATGCTGTGCTTGTGTCGTGGCATAGCGGAGGGGTAATAGAGGGCCCGGGGAGAGCAAGAGTAAGAAGAAGCTGTGAAGAGAACGAAGAAAAAAAATCATTTCTTGCCATAAATACATTTCATACAATCATAGAAAAGAAGAAAGAAAATAAAATAAACTAATTCCCATAATAGTAATGCCCTTCTTCACTCTAGTTATACTAACCTATCTTCATTCTGTACCATAAAACCCGCTCTCGCTTTTACGCCGTACTTTGAACTTTAAAAACTCCTCCCCTTTGCATGTCATTCATATCCGGATGTTATTCTCTCTCTTTTTGGTTGGTGCGTGATTGCGTGGTTGCGTGGTTGCGTGGTTGTGTGGGTGAGTGGTATCAATCAATGCATCAATAAATCACTGAGTCCCAACCCCACCATCCTGCTCGACGTGGATGTGGTCCGTAGTCTGGAGGGTTTGGACGTGGTCTTCTGGGTACTCGACACTATGGTGCCCATGACAAACGGCTCATGTTAGTCTCTGCGCTTGGTAGGGATGGATGGAGGGGAGTAGGCGTACGTAAACCCCTTGATGAGAGTGTACTCATGACGGATAGCGCCTCCTTGGCTTTTGGCTTGTTCCTTTGCTCTGTTTGTTGGGTTGGGTTAGCGTTGTCGGGAGGAAGGGGGTGGAAGGGAGAGCGCGTACTTGTCAAGCTCCTCCTGGGAGGCACCTGTCTTGAGGGTTACCTGGGGGAGTGGAGTTAGTATATGGGGATGTTTGCTGTGGTGGGTCCTTTTGACCCGGGTCCGGATGGGGAGACGAACGTTGAAAAGGGGCATCTTGGATGAAGAGGTGAGCGTAAGCTGTAGGGTTCTCAGGAGTTGGTGAGAGGTTCGGATGTTGGTAAGTAGTTGTGCAGTGGTTTCTGTCTTGATATCTTTTTCACCGTTGTTGTTAAAGAGGGGAAGAGATGGAGGGGTGGTTCAAGAAGAAGTGAAGGTCTCTCTTTCTTTATATATAGCAAAAGCCAAGAAAGGTCACGGAAGATAGTGATGTGATGACAAAGACGAGGTGTGACTTGATGTTTTTTTTCTCTTCCGTAATTGGTATTGGTGAAGTTTGCAAGAGATACTTCAAAGCGAAGAAAGAATGACTATGACGCAATGTTTGTTATCTCAGGCGGGTAAATTACCGTTCCCCTCTTACCACCGTATCTCTCTTTTCTGATTGGCTACGGAAGATATGGAGATAACCTACCCCACGTGATGACCATGGGTCGGATAGTTGTTCCGTTCCGATGATGTTTGTTCCTTTTTGGCGCTAGGCTATATCGGGATCTGTCATCTGTCGCTTCCGTCCTTATCCGGTCTAGCGTGGGCGGCACCTTCCAACATCATATCTTGCTCTTCTCTTGCAAGTTCGCATGGAGACCACATTCTTGGAATGACGCGCTCAGGGTCAGGATTCTTCCTATAGGCAAGGCCAGCAATCACTGTCAGGGTCTTACGATCAGATAATAAAAAAAGAATCGATACCCATCACAAGACAACCTGGTTATATGCATGCCAACCACCCTCATACCATCATCATGGATTCTCCCAGCACGAAATACCCATGAGAGCCACCACCACCACCACCGCTAGATGCATGTCTCAGCCAAAGTCAAATCACACACACGAGAGAAGAATGCACCGTCCGTCAGGGCTACAAACAAACAATCTTGCATATCTCAGCCCAGAGTGACATCATTCTGCGATTCATGTCTCGATCTTGACCTGGGATTTATCTTGGTTTGGGTTTTGGAAGGGAGAACAGTGCGCTAAACGAGGCACATACATACGGCAGAGGGTGAGGGAAGGAGGGGGGGGGAGGCCAGAGCTTAAGTGGTCCGGACGATACTTCCAGGCGATTCTGCGGTTTTCTAGGGGGGTGAGATAGATTGTTCCATCTACATCTACGATGGGTGGATGGTCTAGCGTGACCTCGAAGAAGCAAGGGTTCAACTACAAGGTGAGGCAAGCAGAGAAGAAAGAATGCGGTTGAGAACTTGAAGACGTGCTGGCATTCTGCCATTTTTTTACCGACATTTTCTATTTTCAACGGTGGCATGTTGACATGCTCCGGTAACCCGAGACTGATATATCATATATCCATATTTACTTGTGAGTATAAGTCGAACAAGGCAGTCAGTGCTTTGCGAATCTTTTGCGTTCTTGACCTTCTCCTTATTCGTTTTTTTTCTCCCTTTCTTTCTTCACTGAACCCGAAAAGACACAAGGGAAAAAAGAGGAAATAAGACAAAATGTTTCGAATACCGAAAAGAGATGAGATCCTGGAGTCGGACGGAGAAAAGACAGCAGATAACATAGACAGCTCAATACAACTGAACATTCTCCGCCTCTTTACCCTCAGGTATCGTCCCAGATCGCCGTTTAAACACTCGGCAGATAATCCGCGCCGCTTGCCCGACATTCCGAACCAGAGTCGTCGGGCTCCAGTGCCGGACGCGGAAGACGTCGTATAGCAGAACAGCGCCCATAACGTTGAACCCGATGTACGCCCAGCCGATCCCCCAGTTCCGCCAGCGTTCACCGTAGTAGATATTCGAAGCTGCGAGGAACTGGTCCGCGTTGGTCAGGGAACAGTATTGGCAGCTCTGTGTGGATCCGGCGTTGTACAATGTTCCCGGCGCGGACTCGAGAAAGGGGCCCATGTATTCGCCACAGCTCTGGCCCGGCGGAGGGTTGAACACGCTCATCTCCTCCGAAGCGCATTCAATGGCTCGCCCGTGTAATCCCGTCGATGTGAGCCCTGCGATAAGATACGTGAGCGGGGAGACGCGGTACATGAAGATCCAGAAACCCGGGAGCGCGTTGGGCGATTGCATGACGCCGTTGAAGACGAGGGTCATCATGAACATGAGGGTTGCGATGGTGCCGCCGGTTTCGGCGTCGGGGAGAGCCGATATGATGAGCGTCGCGAAGGTGGATGTGAAGATGAAGAACTGGATGATGAATAGGAGCATTAGGCCCTGGCGGTGGCGGGCTTGTTCGGCTCCGTAAATGGGGAAATAGTAGCATGCCCAAGAGACGACGCCGGCGAGTACCTGCCAGGGGATTTCGATGATAACATTGGCTATGATAAATGCCGCCCACGAGTAGGCTTTTGATGGTCGTTCGCGCACCTCATAGAGAGATCGTTGGATGACAAACTTGGGCATGATTCTGGGATTTATATCGTCAGGCGATGCAATGTGAAAGGGGCTGGGCTACTCACTGTTGCACCAAGGTGGAGAAAATAGACGTGAGCATGAATGCGCTGAAAAGGACGTCCTGGAATCCTTGCTGGGAGTTGTTGGGCTGGAAGAACGTGAAACCGATGAAGAGGCCGGAGGCAATGGCCAGAATCAATTTCGCCCAGATGTAGACAGGCTCGCGCCAATACTGCTGAAATAACCGATGGAGGACGTACCACTGCTGACTAGCAAAGGGCATGGCGTATTCTCGGTGCGTGGTACTGTTCTGTTCCGTTGGCGAAGAAGGCCTGCTATTATGGATCCGGTCGATTTCCTTTTGAACCTCTCTGGTTTCTGCGCTTCCATTCCAGACGGCCGGCCAGTCTTGACTGGACTTCCCAGAAGCACCGGCTCCAATTATTTCGAGTATATACTCTGCGGGCTGTATCAAGTCAACACATACAGAACCAGACACATGAGAAGAAGGATACTGACATTTTCTGATGCGCCACATGCTCGTGCACCGTTTGTCTCGAAGTAATCGAGTAGGGTACGAGAATCCTCTCCAATGTCTCCAAAATAGACCGTCCGACCTCCCTTCGCCAGAAACAACAGACGATCAAACTGCTGAAAGAGCATGGCACTAGGCTGATGGATAGTAGAAAGCACAGCTTGGCCACGGTCTGCAAGCTTCCGCAGGAATGCGCAGATAGACCAAGAACTCTGCGAGTCCAAGCCACTTGTCGGCTCATCGAGAAAGATAAGCAGCGCGGGTTTCGCAGCAAGCTCGACACCAATCGTTAACAGCTTTCTCTGTTCAACATTTAACCCCTCTCCCGGGGTACCGACGATTGCGTCCGCAAAATCATGCATATTAAGCATCGCAATGACCTCTTCGACATAGTCGTATTTTTCCTTCTTGGGCACTGTCTTTGGCTGCCGCAGTAGTGCACTAAAGCGCAGCGACTCCCTCACAGTGGTGGTGGGAAGATGCAGATCTTGTTGTTGCACGTAGCCAGTTTTCCTTTGGAAGCTGGTGTCAAGGGGATTCCCATCAACAAACATATCACCTGTTACGACACCAATAGAAACACGCTTTGCGAGAACGTCAAGAAGTGTTGTTTTGCCTGCCCCCGAGACGCCCATTAAAGCTGTTAGTGTACCTGGTTTGACCCATCCAGAAACGTTGTCCAATAGTCGGCGCTGGCCTTCTTTGACAGGAATATCATAGGACACGTTTCGCCAGGTGAAGATACTATGTTGTTCCGGGATCGCGGAGGCGTTTGGCGCAGCCTCCTGAG
This sequence comes from Arachnomyces sp. PD_36, assembly GCA_032988195.1. Classification (NCBI taxonomy): domain Eukaryota; kingdom Fungi; phylum Ascomycota; class Eurotiomycetes; order Onygenales; family Arachnomycetaceae; genus Arachnomyces; species Arachnomyces sp. PD_36. The sequence goes on along the minus strand of JANTQE010000020.1, from coordinate 191,985 downwards.
GCTTCTCGGTGAGAGCACCATTCACGGGTGAAGTATCTCCCTGGTTCTTCTCGAAGTTGCGCATATGTGCCGGTACACGGCCGCGACGAAAGACGAGGAACTCGGCTTTGGAAGACGTCGCGGAATTGATCTCAGTGGCAACCAGGTAAACCGTAGTGAAGAAAATCCAGAAAGCTACCAAAATACCAAAGTTCCGCCATAGGTGGTCGTACGTATACCGGTATTGCGAGTATATGTAATCATCTCCTGAGACCGTCCGTTCCCCTGCCACACCACCCCGAGCAGCGCAGATGAAGGAGTCACCACTCAAATCCGGATATGCTGGAACGAACTGAGAGCATTCGAATCGTCGGCCGTGGAATTCGTTTGCGACCAGGGCCTCGAAAGTATAGTAGATGGGGTTGATCCACCGGATCCAGCTGAACCACGGGATGTCAGACATCTGTGGGGTGGGAATCACGAAGCCAGTATAGACCACAATGGCTAGCACTAGAACGCCAGCCATAGACATTGCTTGGGAGACGGTCTTGGTCGATGCTGCCAGGGTGCGGAAAATTCCAGACATCGCAAGTGTACTGAGGAACGTGAAAAGGAAGAAGATGAAAAATTGCGAAGGTTGATAACGCTGTATTTAGATTAGACATGTCGATTACAGCTGGGAAATGGGACCTACCAAGCCAGCCAGGAAGTAGAATATGATGTTGAAGATCACGGCAGCCATAAATTTGACCGGGATATCCGATACAATCCCGCCAAAGGCTTCCGCGAAAGGGTGGACGAAAGCGTAGGAAGCTTGCTTCTCGACAATTGGCCGCTGATCGTAGAGAGAGTTGATTTCTGTAATACTGATGAGAGCATTCATCCTAAAACGGAGTTAGATGTATGGATACAGCTAGCACGGGATTTATTAAACAATGCCCTGGGGACACTTACAAAACAGCGAAGAATAGAGCAGCTCCTTTGCTTTGGAACCCAGCGGTCGCATTCGGTGTCCTAGAAAAGTTAGGCCTCATAGCGAAAACGAGATTCAAAAAGCATTACCCGAAGTATATGGAACCGATAATAAGAGACATCACAATTCGACCAATGAAGGTTGTTAATGTGGAAGGCTTGTCGTTCCATATCCTAGATATAGTCAGCTACAGCAGAAATATCAACCAGCAGGAGAAAATACCTCTGATAGGCCCTGACTGTGCAAAGCTTGACTTGCATCGGGATTGAGATGACATAGGGGCTCTTAGGCCGCATATGCTTTGCCTGTCTTTGCCTCTTAACCTGGCCGAAAGCCTGCTCGGTTTCTCCCCCTTGAGCAAACTCATCCGAATGCTGCTCGATTTCCTTTTGAAGCTCAGCGAACTGTGGACTACTCCTCCAATATGTTTCGAATTCCTCAGAGGTCCGCGGTACCCTATCTCCCATCCCCTCGCGCGCTTTGCGCTCTTGGGGGTTTGTGACTGAAGTCAGGAAGTCACCAGTCGTCTGGCGTGGGGGACAGTACCAGCCCATCTCGGTGAAATACTCTTTTGCGCCACTGCAGGGGCCAAAGTAGATCTCTCGTCCTTCGTACAAGACAATGCATTTGTCAAAAATGTCGTATATTGCCTGTGAAGCCTGGTAAATTGCTACCGCATGGCATGCGCCCGCTGTATTAGCCGAAACACGCAATGCTTTGGCAAATTCCAAAGCACTTGCAGAATCGAGACCACGTGTAGAATTATCCCATGCGCCAACAGGCGCTCTCGAAACTTATATTGTCAGCACCCTCCATGGTAAGGAGTTAAGTTTCCGTAGCGACTTACGGGCCATCTCAGCAATACTTGATAGATGTTAGCAGCGCGCCATCGTTATAATCAAAAGAGGTACCAACCTGACTCGTTTCCTTTCACCACCGGAAACACCTCTAACATAGTCATCCCCAACTGCGAGTGGTTGTCAGAAACACCTTGAGCACACTGCACGTCGGTGGGGAACACATACCTTTCGTATTGTACGTGTGGGATAGACCGAAAATGGATAGCGCCACCTGAGTGACATACTTGGCGAACTGCTCTCGGCTAACACCATGCAATCGATGCTGAGGGCTCCTTGCTGCTGCTGCGAACTCCAATGTTTGCCCAACCGTCAGGTGAGGGAAGTGTTTGTCCACCTCCCGGTTGTAAAGGACCTCTCCCTTATATTCCCGAAGCATCTTCTCGATCGGGATTCCGTTAAACTGAACCTGAGAGCCTTCCCGGAGGTTTAGGCCATGCAGCTCACCATATAGGGACTTCAGAAATGTCGAACAGCCACTACCCGGTCGCCCTAAGACAATCAGCAGTTCGCCGCTCTTGATAAGGCCATCGAAGTTGCGCAGGATGTGCTTCTCAGTGGATTGTCGGAAGGACTTGAAGTATTCATTCAGCCGAAAAGGCGCTGTAAACAGAGAGGCCATGGTGCTCTGGTATTGCAACGCTGACCCCGAGCCGGACACGTTGAGATTCTGGAAGGAGATGCCGGTTGACGGTGGTCGGGGAAGCCCCTCCCTGTCTATCAACTTCATCATCATACGGGTCCACTTGTAGTGATCGAACTGATCGCTGGTAGGGTCGAACGCTGGGTCATCGGGCGCCATCTCATCGACTGTGTCCATCCGTTGAATGCTTTTCCCCGAAGTTGTGGTGGTGGTGCGCCTGGGAAAATTCGAGGCGATGCGAGTCAATTCCGCCCTGCTCTCAGAGTTGATCTCCTCAAAGTACTTCGTATCATCTTGCTCTGCCCCCGATCCCTCCCGGGAACGGTATACTCTTTCCTCTACCTCATCCTGCTGGACTGAGTTTGGGCCAGGAGCACTATTGAGTTCCTCACCTTCAGCCATCTTCAATACATCAGGGCCGGGTAACGGAAAACTAGAAACGGAACTCTGTGAAACGATAGATAAGACGGAAACTCGTCACATTCCGGGTATATAGTTCTATAAGGGAGCGCGAAGGAACAACAACAACGGCGTGCCTTGACCGTTGGTCGGAAAGTGAAAGAGAAAGAAAGGATTGTTTTTGAGATAAATAGCACTGTCGTACACGATGCGGGCAAGATCAGTACCTATGCGTAAGCTCCGATGATTGTTTATACCCGGGAGCCTCGGAAGGTGATGGACTCCGAGCATTGAGCCACAAAAAGGTAAATACCTCCTGTGGAAGGTCTATCTCCATCTCACAGGAGGAACCGGCTTTCATGTGCGCCGAAAAACTGCATAGTGATGTCATGGTGACCTTTTGGACGACTGAGGGGATGTGATGGAATTCCGCCACTCTTTTGATAGGCTTTCTTCAATGGTGGCATGCTGAATAGTCCTCGCCGTCCTATGAAGATTCTATGGTGTCCCTGAACTGACATATCGTATCTCTTATTTAGGGGAAATCCACGTTGGGACTAGCGCCGTTGATTCCGGCCCCGCGGAACACTCCCGAGGTCATTCACTTCTCGAACACCACATATTGGTCCATGGAATGGATTTTCCTTGGGTCGATTCGGATACGAATTATCGATTGAGGAACTGGGCCTTAAATTTCGAGGAAGATGTATCTCTCACACTTCCAGCCGGGAAGGAGCCTGGACCCTGAAGCGATCCGACTTCTGTGCCACGAGTTACGCCATGCAACTGGCACCTGGTTAACCAAGATACGGCCAATTGTCCCCTTATTATTGCGGAAGCCTTCGATGAATCGAATTGTGGTGCCATTCTTATATATAATCAAGGATACAATATGGTCATGGCAATTCCAACAAGGCATATCGGCAAGAAGGTGTTCAGTCATCATCTGCGACGCCGAACTTTGTCTCATCAAGATGGCAAACTATTCGACCACATGGAGAAACATACTGATGCACTTGGAACGTGTTGTCATCATTTCGACCTGCACCAAGGGCGGAGATCGGAGTAAAATGAACTTGATAAACCGATTGAATTAGCTCGGAAAGTTGCTTTGAATAAGCCAGAAATTCTATCTTTATATATAAACAATTTTTACTATTGTTAGATATCTCTTCAACAAGATTCTCAAATCACTACCTTTTGAACACTGATTAAGTAAGTTCTTTCATAAAAACAAACCTGTAACAAGCTTAGTAAGTTGTTCCATCCTCGTTGGCCAACTACTAACGCCTTATCCCTTTGTTTCTCTCTCTCACAGTCAACCCTCAATATCAAAATTCGAGGTCTACACGCGGAGCTTTTGCTCTTTATAGGATTAATTATGATGTCTACTTCTCCGCCTCCTACTTCTTCACCTCCAGCTGAGCCCATTCGATTGTTCAAGCCACACGAAAACGGCCCCGAGTCGATCAGCGAGATTTTGCGCAGAACAACCAGGAAACCACTCTACTGTCACCCGAAATCGTGGTGCGATTTGCATTTGGATGTGTTTCGTGTCGAGGGAGTGGGTAAGGAATACCCCATCGATCATGTCTTAGGGTGTCCTGTTGTGTGTGATCCATCGGATACGGATTTGGCTGAGGTCATGGAGCAACTTTCTGCTGCTGGGGGTCGATTCCACAACATCGTCAGTTATCATGTTCGAACTGGCGAGAAGATGTCGCGGATTATGGAGGAAGGTGTGGCTGCTGTTTGCTACGGGATTCTGGATGATCTGTGGCAAAACGTACGAAGATACCCGCTCGTGGATACAAATAGCTATGGGTATGAGGATTCCATGCACTCCTTTCTACGTCCTTTTGTCCTTATATGTTTCTTCTTAGGTATATGTGCATTGAGATGCGCATGTATTACTGACAACTTCCTATTTACAGGGGCCGACCCTTTTATAGACACCCCAAGCTACATTTAACCTGCAAAGCTGGGGGGAAAGACCACAAGATACATCTCAAAACGCGAAAAATTCTGGTTGACTTCCCTGATTATGAAGGATATCCGGACAGCTTTTTCCCCATTGTCACTTTTTTGTGCAGGAACCATGATGATTATAATCCCTGGAAAACGAAGGACTTGTCCGACGTAGCGGAGGAGAAGAGAATCATACGATGGAGACGCGCCTCGAAACATGCAGAAGTGGTTGCGCTATTGATTGCTGCAGCACAGAAGCAAGCTGAGAGACTCCCAGATAATCATCAGTCTGAAAACCAGTGTTGCGCGAATGCCATCTGTGTAAGCCATTTCTTATGTGCCCCATTTCTCCAGTGGATGTTAACATTTGAGGTTTCAGCCACTTCTAATCTGGGCCGCCGGCACTCATGTGCAGCTCGTTCGAGGGCACATCCCCTGCTCGCATCTAGACGCCCTAGAGGACCCTACTAAACCTATTTCAGAGGTGCTAAAGTTGGAAATTTCTCCTGCATTGGATGTTTTGGAAGCACAAGACCAGCCTCAGATCCTCTATTCGTTAGCTGCCCTCCTCGACCAATACTTTTCCGTTTTTCGACCTTCCCATCTTGTGGGATGACGAGAGCACCCAGGAATAGAACATTTGTCACCAATCATTATTGAACGCGAGCTGCAACACTCGTCATTAAGGGCCAACTAGAACAATCGTGCAGACCCACCGCTTCTGGCGGCTATGCGCTATTGTGATTCTGTCATGCGTTTTGGCCAATAAGCTGGGATCATCTGACCAAGCAGGGTGCAGTTCCGAATCCATCTCAGAGCATCGATATCGGGCAATAGTTGACCAGGTACTGAGGGATGAAGAAGACTGTGATAGAACTGATCGATGAAGCTACGAGGAGAGAGCTCGGAGTGCAAGACAGTCTTCATTTCGACACGAGCAATATTGCAGCACTGGCGTGTAAACCCCGCCGTCAGTCAGATATCTGAGTAGTTTGTACTGGAGACAATAGTATTCCATGGGGCTCATCACAGGGGTTGTGGAAGTAGCTAGGCTGTCTGGATGATGCCAGCCATTGCCTTTTCAATCTTGATTTCAGTGGCTACGTGAATTAAGTCAGCACAAGTATAAATTCAACGGATACTATCCTTCTTGCGTCGAAACTGAAGTTGGACGGTCATGCGAGAATCATCCGGATTAGGAATGATCATTTCCTTAATAATTTAGGGAAGTGACGGAAAACAAAAAAAAAAAGGAAGGATAAACAATCACATATCTTTAGCTCCCGCCAGCAGGCCTCTTCACGTATCCTGTAACATCCCTGTGGCTCGAAGTATTGGAGCCCCAGGCCACAAACGTATTACTTCTTTTCGATATTCTTGAGCAACGGTCCCTTGGACTCCAAGTAGTCACCCATCGCAAGGATTATATTCGCCCCCTCAATCATATCCGGTCGAGAAAGATCATATCCGCGGCTAGTAAAAATGCGAACCTCAGGACGACCACGATCAAGATTCACGTTTTTCATACCTACCGTTAGCGATGTTATCCTAGGTAATGATTTTCTCCGTCAGTCTTTATCCGCTAAAGTATGAATTTAAGGTTGTGGATCCTCACGAGGTAGTCGTATCTTTACTGCCTTTGTCCTTGGACCGTGCCACCTTCAGGAGGTCGGCAAAATAGTAGCGAATATACGCGGGACTGAATGTGGCGACCTTTAGGTACATCGTGCGCTGAGTCCCCGAGACAAGGAACACCCTTACTAGGAGTTAACTCTCCAAGCTTATCACAGCCGCAGGGCTAATACTTTGTGGGAAGACTCTCTTACGTTCTGTCATATTCCGAAAGGTCCGCAGGATCTAGATCAGTTCCCAGGATCTTCACAGCAGATGTTAGGCGCTGACATATCATCCCTATCAGCTGGGAAGCCTCTTGCGCCATAACAGCTATGGCTTGCTCCGGGGTTGAATCGTCCTCACTCCAGTTGGTGAAACGGGCCTTGGTCTAGGCATCGTCGTGTCAGCAAGCTCTCCACAGGAGAATACACCGAAAGATCACCTACCTCGACAGAGCAGTATACCAAACCACTCTGTTCACCCCATCTACCACCATTGAATCCCTTGTGGAGAAGAGCACCATCACTAATGCTGGTGCACACGACGCCGGGGCTGTCAATTTTGAACGTTTTAGGGCCAACGTCCCACTCCAAACGCCAAGACGTCTGTTTAACAGTTTCGACTCGGCTTGGGAGGTTGGAACACTCGTACACGACCGTACCGAACAAGTAAATCATCATGTGCGTTGGAACTTCTGCCTTTGCTCTTGCCAAGTGGGCCGACCTGTCGGTGTTCGTAGATGGCACGAAATCGTCATCGCTGTGTTCGCCTTCGGACTCACTACTATGTTCGTAGTATTGAACGTTCTCCTTTCCTGCACGGTGGGGTTGAGATCTTGGGTCGTTGGATCCGGGGGCGTCTTCTTTGATGCGCGCCATCAGAGTCAAGAATGGACCAAACATGACACCCAAACCCCCAGCGGGCATCATTAGGTCCTTGAATGGTCTCCCGCTAAGGTAAGCTGAGTTTACTTCACCCAAGGCTTTTGCGATGGACCTGTCAAGTTTCCTGGTATTGGGTTCATGGAAAATAGGGCCTTCAGCTAGGTCTAATTCCTCCGATACCTTGATATTATAGTATTCCACTTGTCTTGCGCCCCAGGAACTTCCAGAGTCCCGCATAATCTTATCGGAATTCTTTGGGTCGTTTGTGGAGCCTTTGGCCGACGCTTGGCCTTTCTTCAAAGTTGCTGCCATGGTGGTAAGGGGATGAAGAGTCCGAAGAACATGAAGATAGTTGGTGATAGCCTGAGGAAGACAAACGAAGGGGGATTCGTCGGGGATTTATATTTGTGCCAAGTCGTTGCTTTCTCGACTCGTGGAGGCTAAACGCCCGGGACTGCCGTTGGGCGGCAGCAAGGAAGAGGGAGGCCATAGTTGATGTATTCTGGCGCAGTTCGGAGAAGGGAAAGGAAGGAAAGCCCCAGGTCCCAAAGGGGAAGAAAATTTGGTGCCACACTCATTTAGCCCTTGGCCTTCGGCGCTTCTGATCTAAAATTCTATTGGAAGCTGAGAAACCCCCGTGCCGTATGAGATCTTCCCCGCGAATGACAGGATGGCAAACGAGATGAATTGCGGCAACTTAGCAAGGGCAGGGTTCGAGCCCTCGACCATTTGATCCGTGAGGCCGCCGCATCCCTGGTGCTGCTGGACATGACCGAGAAGATGGTGGTGGTGTGGCTTTGGCTTGCTCTTCCGCTGGCCAATCTGGGAAGCATGTTGCCCGCCGCTCTTTCTCTGGGCATCAGCTGGCACCATAACCGCTACCATGATCTACATGATCCAGCACCGGATTGGCGGTATCTTCCCCTCAATAACTGTCGGTGCCGCCGAGCATTATCGGGAACCAATCGCCCTCTGGTCGGCCCTGCTGCCCTGCTCTCCACTGGCAGAATGGCCGAATTCCTTTCCTCCAAGGATAGAGAAAAGGATGGACCAATTATACAACGCCGTGAGACCCACTGGCTTGACCGTTGCCATGTTTTGAAAGGTGCTCGGTTTCGTGGAAGTTCTCCTGAGCGCCCTCGGAAATGGAGTATCTCGTCTCACGAGTGCGTATCTAGCTAAGAGGTTAAAATACGGTAGAGAGCAACATGTATCAATAACACGAGAAGCTGACCAGAACTCATCAAGCAGGATTATTCCAAAAGAAGGGAATTCATATTCGGTACTCAGTGAGGTCGCAAAGTCACAGACCACATCAGGTCTTCGAGTTTCCGTGCCTTGGGGGTTCTTTCCATAAATTGATTGGGCAATATGATGGAACTAATAGCTAGCATGATACTCTAATGTAAAAGAAGCAATAAGCGCTAATTTACTCAAGTTAACAGCTGAGGGGATAAGGATTTCTCATGTACATCAATCGGAGATAGTAGATAGAGGTATTGAATCGACATTTGAACAGTGCCTGCCAGTGCAGACCCCAGAATAATTACTCCCCCCCCACCGGAATTGTCAACTATGGTCAGGGCGGCGGTCAGGGCGGCAAGGCTATTAATCCCTGAGCCCTCGAAGGCAATTCGTGGGGCGGCCTTATTCCGCGGCTATTTATATAAATTGGAAGTACTTCGACGCAACTTATATACGGGGTGAGTCACTCATAACAGAGAACCAATTTTATATAAGTTATAAGTGTCAGGGATCTGGAGACAATGGACTCGTGAGGTTCAGATAGCATCAAATACCCCATCCAACCATTAAACCTCAAAGTTTTCTGCGCTTCTCCAGCGAAACCTCCACCGAAAATGGCACCCCTAACATCCTTTCCCTCCGTCCTCTCTACCTCTTTCGGCTTCGCAACCCTCGCTCTCCTGACCACCCGCTACGTCCGCATCCACGGCCCCATCCCCCTCGCCTCCAAGATCATGAAATTCCACAACTACTCGTACTCCCTTCTCTCTCTCATATTTTTCCTCACCCTCATATCTGGCTCTATAAGCTCATTTTTGCGGGATGCGCCTGCTGGCGAGACGTGGTGGTGGCGTTGGATGTTGCTGATGAGAGGTGAGAACGAGGGAAAGGGGATGGAGTGGATGAGGTATATTTATCATTATTCGAAGTTTTATGAGTACCAGGATGCGTTGTATGTGCTTGCGAATGGAGGGGAGGTGCATTTGCATTTTGGGTTTCATCATTTGACGGTAAGTTCATGGGGATGACAGACGGCCAATGGAATATTAACACCGTGTATAAAAATACATACCTACATAGAGACTAACAAGTTCTCCCCCCAAAAGACCCCCTACCTGACCTACAGCCGCGTCCTCCAAAACTCCACGGGCTGGGAACTCTTCGCGGCCCTCAACACCTTCCACCACGCCCTCATGTACGCCTACTTCGGGGGCATGTCCGCCTTTAGACCCATCCTTCCCTATACCGGCTTCCTGCAGCTTGTGCTTGGGGTTGCGGGTGAGGTGTATATAATTGACCATAAGATAAGTAGTGGGGAGCCGATATGGTCTAATTTGGTGGCTGCGGGGTTGTTGACGGCGTATTTTGGGTTGTTTGTGAGGGAGCTTTGGGGTGGGAAGGATGGGGGGAAGGGGAAGGAAAAGGGGAGGGAAGAGAGAGGGGGGAAGGAGAGGGTGGATTGAGAGGGCTTGCAATTCTTAATTGGCTATTGATTCGATTAGCTAGCGAGCTGGACGGAATACCCAAGTCTGAAGCTTATCAAATGTCGGATTTTGTATATAACAGCCGATGGACGCCTTCACACTCCAACGAAATCCGAGCTTTTATCATCCTTCCGTGCGGGGTTCGACAAACCATGCATTCCCTTATAGGGCGCGCACTCAGGTGACTTCCACCCATCGAGCATCTTCGGATCAGTAAAGCTATACACCTCCACACCCAACGGCCGAGTCGTGCTCGACATATTTCCTTCCTTATTATCCCAACCCCACGCGGACAAATCCCCTCCTGGACAAGTAGACAATGCGCAAAGCACATCAACCTCTGCAAAGAATTCGAAATACTCTCCTTTCTTCGCGGGACACGTCTCCATGAAATACCTCCCCTGCTCATCGAGCCCAGTGACTTGGAAGACGTTGAGCACATCGTGGACATCGAATTCGTTCAGCCCATACGGCATAACCGCCCTCGTGAGATTCGAGTGACAGTGGAAATCGAAACTCTCCCCTCCCATAAGAAGGTTCACGTAAGGGTCACATCTAGTCCCGAGTAAATCGTGAACCCGACCTCCCCATTTATCCACACCGTACTCCTTGAGAGAATCCCCCGTAATCGTCACCAGCGGCCGAAGAAATGGTAATGTCGACCAAAGACGATCTCCCTCAGTGACATGCGAGCGATGAATTTGTCTTGTTCGCGCGGCCCAGAGGCGTTCTCGGGGGTTATGTAGGTTCCAAATGTTCAGATCTCCAACCTGCGGGCCTTCTGGGGTCGTGATTCGGCATACTTGGCCGGCTCGGACGGTCCATGCTTGCCCTGCGCAGGGGCGGATGGTGAATGATGTCTCGAGGGAGCGGGCTTTCGGATCCGCAGCTGAGGACGCGACACGCTTGTAGACGGGGTTTGAGGCGTGGACGGTTGAGTTGGCGGGAGCGTCATACGCGGGGGAGGGTTGGGGGAGATCCATAGCTATGGTTTGCTTTTGTTTTGCCTGTCTTGGTAGGTCAGTTTAAGGTTCTCTCAGCCGTGTACCGCAGACACGTTACGAAATGGATAGACAAACCTTTCTCGTTAGAGTATTCCTGGAGACAACAGAGACCGAAAAGCGTGTCACCTAAAACTGTCAATTGAAAGACTGATCACTGTATCTTATTTAAAGCTTCGAGGGAATTCAATTAGTAAGAGTCCTATTGTTAGTGATGATTCCCGAGGGAGACACGGGTTCCAACCCCGCCCACGAGGGGGAAACAATCCACCGCATTGTGTTTGCTGGTTCCAGGAGGGTGGATCCTTGGGTAGCAATCAAAATCGAGGGCCAGAAGATCTGATAGTATGAGATTCAGCAATTGTAGCAGAATAGCCTGGCTAGATCACGCAAAGATGTTGAAGCTCTCATTACCGCTATGGTTGTCCTCACGACGAGACGCGATGACGTTCACGTTTCTTTGGCGGTATTCTTATCGGGGTAGGGTTTAGCCCTAATCTCCCAATTTGTGCATGAAAAGTCAAGAAATTAGGGCTTCTCGGAACGGAAAAACATGGAAATTTTTTAGAGTTCATTCAGATTCGATCTCCGAAAGAGCGTTGAAGCTTGCTCGGTGAAAAGTTGCAGCAACTTACACGCAAGTTCGGCGCCGTCAAGATGGAGGATCAAGCTAATAGACCTCATCGCAAGTCGAAGGAGAAGAAGGCGCATTCGGGTGAGTTTTATTCCGACTTTTTTTCCCCCTCTTGCAGCTCGATTTTCGAGTCGCGAACTTTTTTCAAGACGGAGGCGCTGACCAAGTGACTATCGTGCTATAGGGAAGAACGACAAAGCGTTTGCTGTCGCAAACCCTGGGCGCCTAAAGAAGGATGCTGCGCGATCCCACGATGTGCGTTCCTCCCCGGTCCAAAGGCTAAAGTTCGTTGGTAACTAATGAGAGTTGTTGGTATAGGTCAAGGAAAAGAGGCTCCATGTCCCGCTCGTGGACCGCCTCCCCGAGGAGGCACCTCCAATCATTGTCACCGTGGTTGGACCACCAGGGGTATGCTTGCGCCGTTCATATCTCATGCAATTGGCAATATTAACGGGCTATAACTTAGGTGGGCAAAACGACACTCATTAAGTCCTTAATCAAGAGATACTCGAAACAGACCCTCAGTTCGCCTTCGGGGCCCCTCACAGTCGTAACGTCGAAACGCCGGCGATTGACATTCCTCGAATGCCCATCCGACTCCCTAGCGAGTATGATAGACGTAGCGAAAATCGCGGACATAGTTTTACTTATGATTGACGGAAATTACGGCTTCGAGATGGAAACCATGGAGTTTCTAAATGCACTCTCCTCCAGCGGTATGCCGGGAAATGTTTTTGGAATCCTCACACATCTCGATCTCTTCAAGAAACAAAGTACATTACGCCAAGCGAAGAAGAGGTTAAAGAATCGGTTTTGGAGCGAGTTATACCAGGGTGCGAAGCTTTTCTACCTGTCGGGTGTCATCAATGGCCGATATCCAGACCGAGAAATTCACAACTTGTCCCGCTTTCTGTCCGTGATGAAGAACCCTCGTCCACTTATCTGGAGGAACTCACATCCGTATTGCTTGGCCGATCGATTTTTGGATATTACACCCCCTACAGCTATTGAAGAGAACCCGAAATGCGATAGGAAAGTTGCGCTCTACGGATACCTGCGAGGAACGAATTTCCCCGCTCAGGGTGCCCGAGTACACGTTCCTGGAGTGGGAGATCTCAGCGTTTCAGCAATTGAAGCGCTTCCCGACCCGTGCCCCACCCCTTTTATGGATCAAGCTATTGCAAAAGCTACCGGAAAGTCTGGAAGGAAGAGGCTAGGAGAGAACCAGAAGCTCCTTTTTGCTCCCATGTCAGATGTGGGCGGTGTGCTGGTCGATAAAGATGCGGTTTATATCGACATCAAAACGCAGACTTTCAAGCATGATTCTGAAGGGGAGGAATCGGATGACGAAGATAGAGGTTTGGGAGAACAATTGGTTATGGGATTACAGGGAGAACGGCGATTACTTGGCGATTCTCAACCTGGTGTACGGTTGTTTCATGGTGGTGAAACTATAAACGACCAGTCGGATGAAAAGGGAGGGGTTGGGCGGAAAGAAAAGCGAAAAGTACGGTTTATGGAAGATGGACAGGGTGAAGACGACGAAGATGAGGGCTTCGAAAGTGGGGAGGAGGATGGGGAGGAGGAGGATGAAGATGATTATGATGAGAATGTGGAGCCCCCGAAAGACTTCGGTTCCAAGTTTAGAGAAAAGCAAAACGGGTCTGCGCATAATGGTGGGGACGACATAGCCTTTGCGGATAGCGATTCAGACCTTGGATCGATATCGTCGGTGGAAGACCAGGAACTCGAGAGTGGTGAAGATGACGAGGACGAGGATGATGAAGAGGCTGATTATGACGACGAAGACGAAGACGACGGGACGTTAAGATGGAAAGAAAATATGGCCATCCGAGCGCAGAAAATGCACGCGAAAAAGCCCAGTTTCCGGGTAACCGATCTGGCGCGAATGCTTTACGACGACTCCATAACACCGAAGGATGTGATCCGAAGATGGCGTGGTGATCCTGAGGATATAGAAGAAGAGGGATCGGATGACGATGACGAAGAATTCTTCAAGAAGACAAATATGGACAAGGAGCGGAATCTGGAAGACCGGTCAATACCACAATTTGACTATGAGGAACTCGAGAAGAAGTGGGAAGACAAGGAGACCGTTGCGCAATATCTACCTCGATTTGCGAGCGCGCCACTCTCCAAGGGTGGGGTAGACGGGGACGACGAGGGCTCAGATGAAGATGAGGAATCGGACGAAGGTGATGGAGAGTTTGAAGATCTCGAAGCTGGTGACGAATCCGACGAGGATAATGAGGAACAAGAGGACCAAGAGCCTGCCGACCTGGACGCCGAGCGTGAGAAAAATGCAAAAAGGAAAGAAGAACTTAAACTTCGGTTCGAAGAGGAGGATCGCGAGGGTTTCGGAAAGGCAAAAGATGGCTCACGGCAGGACGGAAACGCCAATGAAGAGGAGCAATTCGGCGAGGACGATTGGTACGATGCGCAAAAGGCAAAGCTCCAGAAACAATTAGATATCAATCGCGCAGAGTTTGATAATCTTGATGCATTGTCAAGAGCAAGAGCTGAAGGCTACAAGGCTGGAACCTACGCGCGAATCGTTCTCGAAGATGTCCCCTACGAATTCTCCGCCGGGTTTAACCCTAAATTCCCTATCATCGTCGGTGGTCTGGCTCCCACTGAAGACCGCTTCGGCTATGTCCAGATCCGCATCAAGAGACACAGATGGCATAAGAAGATTCTAAAAACGAACGACCCCCTTATTTTCTCGCTTGGTTGGCGCAGGTTCCAGACCGCACCTACCTACAGCATCTCCGATTCTCGGACGCGAAATCGCATGCTAAAGTATACGCCGGAGCATATGCACTGTTTCGGTACTTTCTGGGGTCCATTAGTGGCACCCAACACAGGTTTTTGCTGTGTCCAGACATTCTCCAATCAAAATCCAGGTTTCAGGATAGCTGCGACAGGAGTCGTCCTCAACGTGGATGAGAGCACTGAAATCGTGAAGAAGCTCAAGCTTACCGGTGTGCCGTACAAAATCTTCCGAAAAACCGCCTTCATCAAAGATATGTTCAACTCTACGTTGGAAATTGCCAAATTCGAAGGTGCAAGCATCCGAACTGTTTCAGGCATTCGTGGTCAAATAAAACGCGCACTCAGCAAGCCTGAAGGACACTTCCGTGCCACCTTTGAAGACAAGATCCTCATGAGCGACATCGTCTTCCTCCGAGCCTGGTACCCCATCAAGCCTCACCGGTTCTACAACCCCGTCACCAACCTCCTAGACACAGGCGAAGGCGGCTGGCAAGGGATGCGTCTAACCGGCCAAGTTCGCCGTGACGAAAACATCCCCACCCCCCAACAAGCCGATTCCGCCTACAGAAAGATCGAACGACCAACCCGCCACTTTAACCCCCTCCGCGTCCCCCGCCAACTCGCCTCCGACCTCCCCTTCAAATCGCAAATCACACAAATGAAACCACGAAAAACTCAAACCTACCTCCAGAAGCGGGCCGTCGTGTTGGGCGGGGAGGAGAAGAAGGCGAGGGACTTGATGCAGAAACTCACGACGCTTCGGAACGAGAAGGTTGCGAAGCGGGCTGCTGCGCAGGAGGAGAGGAGGAAGGTGTACCGTGCTAAGGTTGCTGAGAATGCGGAGAAGAAGGCCGATAGGGAGAAGAGGGAACGGGATGAATACTGGCAGCGAGAGGGAAAGAAGAGGAAGAATGATTCTGGGGAGGGTGGTGGTGGAGGGAAGTTCAAGAAGCGGAGGTGAGCGATGTATGATGTCCATGCCACGTTAGGAGTTTAAAATGGCTTGTACAGGCTAGCTACGTTTTGGTACAGCACTTAGATCATTCATATTTATCATCTTGCCTACATATAGCGGTCTTCTACTTTAAAACTGTCCCTTTCACTCTCCTTGTCCTTGGTAGCCCCTTCCCCTATTTTATATATCCACGTGACCTAAACGAACCAAAGTGTCCACGTGACCGCGTCTCTCGACGCGTCTCACTTTTTCGAATCTCGTGACTGTCTCGTGATTTTTTATCGATTCAGCGACGACGTCGAAGCAAAAGCGACAGCGAGGTCGAGTTTCTCGCGTCTTTCGGGTTAACTCGACGGTTACTCTTGTCGTAAGTCGGAAAATAACCAGATATATCTTCGTTTTCGTTTCTTCAACTCATCCGAAGAGTCATTTTACCCCCCATTCCGTAGAAAGTTGCCTCAAATTACTCACGCTGGCATCACGCCGCAGACCATAACCCCTCTCCTCTCCCCTAATCCAAGTAAGTCTCTTATTATATTCGCTGAACTGTCGAAAGAATAACGTCGCTTAACCGTTGCTATCGTCGTACAGCAACCGTTGAGAATTGTGCCGTTCCGACCCGCCCGCTTCTTCTCAACGCTAAAAAGGAACTTTGTTGCTGTTTACCCTCACTATCAACCGACAACAACAACAATCGACTCAAACATATCACCCATGACATTCCCTTCGAGTCTTAAGAAACCTCATCTTCATCCACTATCAAATCTCGAACCATAAACCCCCAAGACGCAAGGATTCGTAACGGTCAGCAGCCGCCACTGACGAAAATCCCGCTGCCTCGCCTAATAAAACCCCTGCTGCTTCTACCGGTGCGGGACCGCAGGCCCGATCCGCCATCCGTTTACGGATATTCCAGTTCGGTAAACTCCACGAACCACAACAAACACGCGAACAGGCCATTCCATTCAAACCCGCCGAAACCTCGATGGCGGCATCGGATGCCATTCGAGCGGACTGTGTCCTTCATCTCAAAACCTCTTCGAGTGATTTATCCCAGTCGACGTTCGCGGATATGGTCGACGTGGATACGACCCCTCCCACGTCGTCTTCGGGTTTGTCGAGTCACGATGTTGTGCCGCATATTGGCGAGCCACACGCGCGGTCTAAGTCGTTAGGAGGTGGTGTGCCGGCGAATTTATATGCCCAGACGGGTCAGCAGTCGCAATTGACTTCTGTGGGAGGGTATAATGGCCTCGTTGCGAAAACTCGTCCGAGTAGTTTGCCTAAGACTGGACCGGAGAATGTAGTGGTCCAGGGACAGAAGAGGACGGCTTCGGGGGAAATAAAACTTCAGAATAATGCCGTGCATTCTCGGATCCCGAGTAACGGTGGATTTAAAGGTCATTCGAGGACGATGAGTACGATGAGTACAGCTTCAAACAGCAACAGGATTGCAGAGGTGTGTAGCTATCTATACCCAGGCTTCCAATCTCGTAATCACCTACTAACATAGCCAATCACCCTAGTTATCCTCCCAACTTCGTGCCCGATTGTCTTATGCCGCATCTATTGTCGAAAAGAACTGGCAATCGCGAGACATCAACGGAAAGGAAGGAGCCAGCTCACGATACAGCCAGTCCCCAGCACGTTCAAGATCTTCATCTCATGATCTAAACCACATATACCTCTCACCTCGAAACGAGGCGACGAGATCTCAGATGCACTATCTCAATGGCTCACCGGAAAAGATTCCCACATACGCTTCGGACTTAACGAGCCCAAGGAAACCGAGACAATTGAACGGACCTCCACATATTAGCTCTTCAACATCCGCTGATATCGTATCGTTGACGCGTTCGGCAATCCAACCCGAACATAACAATACATTTCCCGGGGAAATACCAAACCTGAACAAAAACCAGCGTCGCACACTCGCTCCGCCGGCGGATATAGTCACTGGCGAGAACAGAGCGCGTCGTCGCCCGAACCCAAACATATCTCCCGTTCGCCAACAACAGAATGCGCCCCAGGGACGATACCAGCATACCTCCCACAACCGCACAACCTCCACCAACTCCATAATCCCCGGAACCCCACCACAAACCTACACCTCCCAACCACTCTCAAACCCGCAATACCTAACCCCCGCCTCCGCATCCACCACCACCGTCCAAGGACGAACCCCCTCCCAAAACGCCATAATGGAACAAGACGCAATCGAAACCCTGCTATTCATGTCCAGCCCGGGGAACTCAGGATACCACCCCAGCAACAACAGTTCGCAAAACTCACAACAACACCAACACCTCCAGAAACAGGACCAATCACTAAACCACGCGATATCCTCATCAATGGCTCCCCCGCGATCCAACCACGAACCAGCAACCACACAAGTAGGCCTCGGAATCGCAGGCCTCGATCCCCAAAAGACGCCCACCCAACACCAACGCCCAGCCCGCCGCGTAAGTTTCCTAGACAACACCACCACCTACAGCGACAACCTATCCGGAACCACCAGTAACAGCGACCTCGACTTCCACCCCAACTCCAGCATGAACATGAACATGGGAATGGGGATGGGAATGGGCCTATCATCAGGCTTCCGCTTCGAAGACCAAGCCGGCGATGAGATCGATCGGTTACTGGACCAGATGGTTGAGGAGGAGAGTGATAGTGATGATAACTTTATTAGGAGTACGCAGGCTTGGATACAGGGTGGGAGGGAGGGGAGGGAGGAGTTTGGGTGATAAGTAGGTGGGTTTAATCTAGTGCCATGTACTTGTGTTGGTTGCTATTTATGTTGCGCTGAGGGACGCGCGCGGATTATACCATCTTATGTGCTATCTATGCTATCTATCTACATGTACTCGAATCATGATTCATTTATACAAGTAATGTTCCGCGATATCAGCCAAGTTCCAACTGGTTTTATTTTTATATCCTTATCCCTTCTGTGCTAAGTGTATGTTTCGGATCGTAGTAGTCTTCCAGGGGTAGATAAAACTCGCCAACCAAATCCATGTAACTTATAGACAACAAATATACTTAGTCGTCAATCGAGCATCAAACGTTGTCTATAGACGGTTTCTTTGAATGGAACGAAGTATATGGCACAATCAACAATCATGAACAATAGGGCAGCGAAGCATCAAGTACTCCCAGCCCAAAACATTAAATATATTTACCCCATTAATAGGGCGAAAAAGAAAAGCACCCCCTACCACCTATACATGTACAATTGCGGCAAGAAGTAAAAAACAGTAGCAGTCAAGTTAGACGACTGGCTACCCGCCCCTGAGCCTCAGGAACGTACATCACTCAATCCCCCACCCATCATCCACCTCCGCAACATCATAATCCACCTCATGACCACCACCACCCCCATTCCCATTCCCATTCCCATCCTTCCTCATCGCCGCCAACGGATCACTCTCCCCCGCCCCCGCCCCACCCATCATCGTATCCCCATCATCCCCACCATTCTGACCCGGCGTCGCCCCCGCAGCACCAGAGGAACTACCAGCGGTAGGTGGAGCAGGGCCAGCAACCCACGAAAACTCAACTTTCCCTACCTCCGGAATATCAGAGGGACCGTACATGAGTTGTTCAGCCATGTATCTATCCTTGAAGGAAACGATTTGGGAATCTGGGCGGGAGGGGTTTTGTTCGATTGAGTCGAAGCCGCCGACGCCCTGGAAGTCGCATTAGTTGACCAAGAACACAACGTGTAAGAAAAGGGTTGGGGGGGGGGGGGGTGGACACTAAAAAAAAAAACACCCCAACACCCCTACTCCCCGGCGCCCCAAATGAAACCCCCCAAAAAACAAACCCCCTTCGGGC
>JANTQE010000020.1:0-172706 GCA_032988195.1 Arachnomyces sp. PD_36 | reverse complement strand
ACAAAGGAGGGGTAGACGAAGGAAGGGAGGGGTTCCCCCGAGGGAAAAAAAAGGGGGGGGGGGGGGGGGGGGGATGGAACTTACAACGAGAAACTGCCTCAACGCCTCATCCCTCGCAGCATCAAACTGAACCCCCGAAATAGCAACCCTCTTCGGGCGATTATCCAATCTCAACACCCCCCCACGTCCTCCCGCTCCACCACCGCGCGGCGGCCCTCCCCGTCCACGATACCCTGCTCCACCTCTATACGAGGGATCATACCCGCCACCACGCCCCCTCGGCGCGAAACCCCCTCGCGCTCTGAACCCTCCCCTCCCCCTCCCACGCCCACGATACGATGACGACGACCAGTCTCCATTCTGTTGTTGTTCGGGATCGATCCCCAAACTCTTAGCCTCGGCTTCCAACGCAGCAAGCTGCGCACGCAGTGCTTTCGTCTGTTCCGACGCATTATCATCCACCTGCGCAGTAGCGGGCGTCGCCCCTCTCCCATTCCCATTCTCCTGACTCCCCTCCCTCGCAGGCGTAGACCCATTACTCGCGTCCTTCCCGCCAAGCCTCTCCATCAACTTCGCCCTTTCTTCCTGCTGCTTCTTAAACAGCTCCTCCTTCTGCTTCTCCAACTTCTCCCTCGCCTCTTCCGCCTCCTTCCTCTTCTTCACCTTCTCCTCATACGCCCTCTGCGCATCAGCCTGCTGCTTCTCAAACTCCTCCTTATCAAACGCCGGCTCTTCAGGTCTCGATTCTGCGCCCGCACCAGACGGCCGGCCTCCACCCCCACCACCCTCCTTCGCGTTCGCGTTCGGTTTATACCAATAAACCTTAACAAACCGATTATCAAAAATAACCTTCGGACTCGCCCAGGCCTTCCTCGCACTCGCATACGAATCATACTTCACAAGCGCAAGATGCTTATACGCCTGCAACGTAACATCCACGATCTCACCAAACTCAGAAAAAAATCCGCGAATACTCTCCTCGTTGAATTTCTCTTCGGGGATCTGCTCCACCACGATCGTGGTGATTGATTTATCGTCATTCGGGCCCGCGAGGGAGAAATCCGCGCGGTTTCGGCGTTGGGAGGAGTTGAAATCACCCCGTCCGCCACCGCCGCGGGCGCCGCGTCCACGGCCTCCTCGTTCTCGACCGTTTCCGCGGAACGGTGAGGAGCGTTGCCCACCGTTCGCGCCATTCGTGGCTTTAGTATCGATAATCCTCGCGTTCGTGGGGTCATATTCACCACCATCCTCCTCAGCAGCAACAACATGCTCCACCCCATGTAAATACGGGCACGTACTCCCCAACACACAGAAACCCTGCGTATCATAATCCTTACACCTCTGCGCAATCCTCGCAGGCGGAGAAGAACCCGCCCGCCCCTGCCCCTGCTGTCCTCCACTCCCGCCCCCACTCCCACCGGGCGTAGGAACCTGCGGCATAGGCGGCATCCCGGGCATTTGAGGAAACATATTCTGAATAGCCAGCATCGCAGCCATAGGATCGTTCGGATCAAAGGGCGGGAAACCAGGTGGTGCGGGGGGCATTCCCGGAAATCCAGCACCACCACCTGGCTGCTGCCCGGCCTGAGGAAATTGCGCAGGATGCTGGGGCCGTCCTCCTCCTCCCATGCGGTGATCGCCTCTCCCCATCCCCATTCCCATACCCATACCCATACCACCACGTCTAGGCTGTTTAAACTGCCTATTCGTATCTCTCGAGATCATCTGCTCTTCTCCACCTGCGTGTTCGTTAAAAGAGCGCTTCCGAGACGTATTATTATCGAACCCTCCTCCCCTATTATTCGCATTCGCAGGCCCAGTCGGAAACTGCTGCTGCCCATACGGCTGTTGTTGCTGCATTTGCGGGACATTATTACCCTCAAAACTCGCTGCCGTCGGATTTAGAAACTGTTGCTGCTGCTGAACCTGCTGCTGCCGAGAAGCCACCGCCGCCGGTGCAGTAGGAGGTTCAGGTTTCTTCGGATTAAACTTCTCAAAAATCTCATCCACGAACTGTGCCGTATCTAAACACCATCACCCGAACAATCACATCAGTATCGCAAAGAGTATTGGAGGCAAGCGGCGTGGGTGTGACAGTGACATACTCTCCCTCAAAAAATCCTCCAAATTCTCCAACGACGCCTTCTTAATCTCTTCGTCTGGGGCATCGGATCGAATAAGCGCGAGGACGTAGTCTGCTAGGACGTCGGAGTCTGCGTCGGAACTATATTTCACACCCAAGAAAGTCAGTCACTCATCTATTAGGAAAGCAAGCTAGCCTCGTTGTGGAGAGAAGAAGGTAAGGGGGGATGGGGGTATGGGAGGGAGGTGTACATATGCTCCAACTTCTTAACGACCCAGTCCTTGACTTCGACTGCTTCGGCTTCTGTGAACTGCATAGCTGCTGTTGGTGATGAAGCTTCCCCGCTTCCTCTCTCAATTCAATCAATTAATCAACCTTCCTTCGTCAAAAAAAGAGAGCGTCCGTGTGTATGTGTATGTATGTCGTCGAATGGAAAAGTCCAGGTTTGTCTTGTCGTAGAAAAAAAAGAGTACCCTCAGACACGAAAAAAAGCTCCGAAGGGTAAACCGGATAACAAGCTAAAGCTATGTATGAAGGGAGAACTGATATCAATCCCTCTCCGACAGCTCACTTCTCTTTTCCGTTTTAACAATCGTTGCAAACGCGAACTCTTGCTAAGAGAAAGTTCTTCCTGCACAGACTGGACGGACGCGCTTTTGCTTTATCGATATTGTTGGACGGACACGTGATCGATGACTAAAGAGTTTGTTTTTTCTCTACGAGTGCTGGCTTCTTGTGTCTATCTCAACTTTCAAGCATTCATGATATTATCCTTACTATCTTTACAAGTAGTCTTAATAAAACTAACATGTTGCACATATCTAGAGAGCGAGAAGAGAACAACTACTTCTACTACTAACTAAAGGAAAGAAAGGCAGAAACAACAATTCGCAAAGAAGGTAAAAAAGTAAAATTTGTACTGTACTAAAAAAAACCTATCGCTTCAGATGCTCAACTCAACTCAACTCAATCAACCACAACAACCGTTTGATCTACTGCTTCCTTTCTCTTGGTGATGTTGATAAAAAATGAGAGAAGAGAGAGAAGAGAGAGAGAGAGAAGAAGAAGGCGGGAGGAGGGGAAAGGAAACGTTCGTCGGCATCGGTCATTCATCAGCTTTTCGTTCCCAATCCCCGAGCCATGCAACAAAAATTTTAGAGAGACTAAGTTACATCCCCTCCATGCCTCCTCGGGTATACCTGGCGTTTGTCGGGTCGTCGCACTCGTAGGACTTGGGTCCGTTTAACATCAATTCAGGAAAAAACTCATTCTGTCCGCCGTGAATTTTCTACAACTTGTCATAGTACTAGAGGGTGGTCAGCATATATCATTCTAAATCATTGCACGGATCGGTACTTACGTTCTCAACACCTGGAACAACCTCCTTAACACCCTTGCGCTTACGCATGGTCTGCACAACCTCACCAGGCTTGCTGGTAGGATCAAGAGGCGATCCACCGGGAAGAATCTGCCAGTGATCAAACACGGACTGTGGGAAGGCCTGTCCACCGGTGGCGGAACGGAGATCGGCAGGGAAACCGAAGGACTCGTTGACGGGAAGGAACGCCTTGACGTTGAACAGAGGAGTTCCGGGACGCTGTTCCTCGGAGACGACGTGACCACGGCGACGGGTAAGAACACCGTAGATACCACCCATAGCCTGTTCGGGGACCTGGATCTCGACGGAGAAGACAGGCTCGAGGAGACCGGGTTCGGCCAAGAGGGTAGCGGCGTAGAGCACACGACGAGCAGTAGGGATGATCTGTCCACCACCACGGTGAATGGCATCGGCGTGGAGGGTGACATCCATCATGTTGAAGCGGATAGAGCGCATGGGCTCCTCGGCAACGGGACCTTCCCTGGTGGCCCACTGGAAACCGGAGACGACGGAATCCTTGATTTCGTTCAAGTACTGAACAGCCTTGGTCTGGTCAACGAGCAAGTTGGGGCCGTTGGTATCGGGACCGAAACACCAAATCTTTCGTGCATCGGTGACATCCCACTCGAACTCATCGGCCATGTAACGGGCACGGGTCTTGGGGTCATCACGGGGGGTGATCTTTCCGTCCTCAATGGCGTTGGAGACCTCCTCATCCAAAGGCTGGGCAATGACGTAGAGACGGTTGTGCTTGTTGGGCGACTTGGACAAGGCGGTGATGCTGGAGGTAGCACCAACAGTCTCACGGTAGGAAACGACGGGGTCGGAGATACGGAGGGGAACACCGGCGTGATCCTCCTCAAGATCCTTCAAGCAGATCTCCAAGTGCAATTCACCGGCACCGGCGACGACGTGCTCACCAGACTCGTTGATGGAAGTCAACACACAAGGATCGGACTTGGACAGACGCTTGAGACCTTCGACCAACTTGGGCAGATCGTTGGCGTTCTTAACCTCGACGGATCGCTGGACGACAGGGGAGACGGAGAACTTCATGACCTTCAAGTTGTGGGCAGTCTCACTGGTGGTGAGGGTACCAGACTTGAGCAAGAACTGATCAACACCGACAAGACCCAAGATGTTACCGGCGGGGACATCCTCAATGGGCTCGATGAAGCGACCCATCATGAGAATGGTACGCTGGATGGACTTGATGAACAGATCCTCCTTGCGGCCAGGAGTGTAGTTGGGGCCCTGGATGCGGACCTTGAGACCAGAGCGGACGGTACCGGCGAAGACACGACCGAAGGCATAGAAACGACCCTTATCGGAGGTCGGCACCATCTTGGAAACGTAAAGCATGAGAGGAGCCTTGGCATCGCAGTCTCGGATACCGATGCAGACATCGTCGTCGGCGGGACCCTCGTACAGAGTCTCGGCACGGTACTTCTGGGCGGTGACGGGGGAGGGAAGGTGGAGCACCATCATCTCCATAAGGGCATCGGCAGCAGGCAAGAACTTCTTCATGATGACCTTGAGGAGAGGCTTGCCCTCGAGTTCCTTCTCTTCACCAGTGAGCTTGATCTCGAGCTTCTCGACAACCTTGGCGACTTCATCCTTCTTGTTGTGGGTGACGGAGTTGAAGACCTTGAAGATGGGGTCAAGGATGAACTGGTTGAAGGCACGCTCAAGAGTCTTGCCCTCGAACTCGGCGTTCTTGGTCCACTTCTTGGTCTTGGGGTTGAAGAAGTTGTCGCCCTACGCATGTTAGCAAAAGTAAAAGTACAGGGTGGGAAGACACCTACCCATAGACGCTCCAACATCTTGTTCCTGTCAACACCGAACTTCTTGGCATACTTGACAGCGAATTGACGGGTAGTGAAAGCCCAGCCGTGGAGACCGGAACCGAAGGCAACGGTTCCACGGTAAGGGTAGACCTGGACATCACCGAGGGCCTTGTCGAAGTAGGTAGCGATGATGACGTTCACGGACTCGATGGTTCTCGAGAAAGACTGGTACAAGTCCTCCTTGGAAACCTGCAACTCGAGCAGGGCACGATCAACCTTGTTGATAATGCAGACGGGCTTGATACGCTCACCAAGAGCCTGTCGGAGCACAGTCTCAGTCTGCACACACACACCAGACACACAGTCGACGACGACGAGGGCACCATCAGTGACACGGAGAGCGGCAGTGACTTCGGAAGAGAAATCGACGTGACCGGGGGAATCGATCAAGTTGATCAAGAACTCGTTACCCTGGACCTTCTGGGGGATATCGGCCAAATCCTCCTCGTCCTTCAAGTGGGCGTAGAGGGAGATGGCAGTGGACTTGATGGTAATGCAGCGGTCCTGCTCATCGGCACGGGTGTCTGTGAAACGGGCCTCTCCGGCCTTGGCGGCGGAGATAATACCAGCACGCTGGACAAGGGAGTCGGTGAGGGTGGATTTTCCGTGATCGACTGCAGTTTGTTAGTGGTGGAGGCGGAGAGGAGAGAGGGGAGAAGGACTTACCGTGGGCAATGACGGACATATTCCGGATGTTGGCCGGACGGTCCATCAGCTCACGGATCTAGATGTTATTAGTATCATGGTAGCCATGGCAAGTAGAGTGAGAAGCATTGAGCCGAACATACCTCCTCGACGGTGAAGCTGTAGTAGAAAAGAGGTGTGTTAGCGAGGTGTCCCCATAGTAACATCCCTGCCCCGCACCAAGCAAGCAAAGCAAAGCCATCACAAAACAGATACATCCATCATCTGCTGGTCTTCGGAGAACAGCAAGAAAGAAGATATAAATGTAGCGACAGGATGGCTTTCTCTCTCTCTCTCAACAGAATTGCAGTAGAGGACAACTTACTTGACCATCTTGACGGTTTTCCTTCAGGAAGATAAGCCTTAGAGGCGGGGTCAAAAGTAGATTTCTGTGTCTTCTTGTCTAGATAGATAGACAGAAGAGATGATAGATAAAGCGTTCAGGAGACGCTGTTAGATAGAAGCAGAAGCTCTGAATGAATTGCTTCTTCAGAGATAGAGAGGAAGGGGGGAGGTGAGAGAAGTAAAGTAAGGTGAAGAAGGAAGAAAGAAAAGAAGAAGAAGAAAAAAAAGAGAGAAAAGAATGTGGATTTCAAATCTTGTGCGTTAGAAGTAGTAAGTGGAGTGAAGTAACAAGGGAATTGCAGGGAATTGCCCCTCACTGGAAACTACACAAGTGGTTGCTGGGGTTGACCGTAGAGGGGTTGGATGGGAGATACCGACAAACACACAGAAAAAGAACAAAGAAAGACGAAAAGAGTCACCAAAGAGTCAAAAGAGAGGAAAGAGTCATCAACACACAGTGACTGATGGCTGATCTACGGTTGAGCTTTACTCTACTCTATCACTACTCCTCTACTACTCTACTACTCTACTACTCTACTATGCTGCTGTAGGCGCAGCTCTCCCACTCTCCCACGGGCCTGAGGATACCACCGAAGGTGAAGGTTGATGACTGTAGATTAATCTCACTAATCCTCACTACCACGAGGACATGCTCTTCTCTCTCTCTCTGATTTGATACCAGCCAAGAGGCAAATATCATTGCACTATTATACTATGTACTATGTACTATGCAGTAACACAATCTATCTTCATAATCAACCTACACATACAGGAATAAGAAAAAAACGTGACCTTATCCCCGACCCTAACTCCGTTCTAACCAAAACACAACCCACGGGAATGAATACTCCAAACCAAACACTCCTTCCTATCTAATGACTCTCTCCCTCTGACTCGCTCCCCTGACTCACCCCCTACCATTCACTCCTACCACTACTCACTCTTCATCGACGTCCCCAAAATCTTCGAATACGCATCCTCCACCTCCTTCGCCACCTCCAACAACGTCACGATAATAATCTGATGCGTAATATTCGGCAACTTATCCCGATGCAGCCCGATCCACTCCAGCGGCGGCGTCGCCTCCCCCATATCCCGCAGCTGCGGCGTCTCGATCACCGGCGTCTCCAGCGCCACGTACCCGTACCGAGACTGCGGCACGTTCACCACCGCCGTGATCTTTTCCTGCGAGTCGTATGATCCTCCTCCACCACCACCCCCCTCCTCCTCGTCGCCGCCGGCGTAGTCACCCCCTGGCCGCGGCCCGCCCGTGATCTGGACCGCTGATTTCGGGGCCGGTTTCCCTAGCCGACTGGCCAGCGCCCGGGAGTGGTTCATCCACATCCCGCGTATGAAGCTGATGCGCGCGTAGTTCCACCCCACATCCACTTTCCCCTCGAAGCTGCTTTTGAAGATGTAATCAATCGTATTGGACAGCGGGACCTGCCACGTCTCCATGCTAGCAACCAACCGCGGGACTTTAAGGATAGTTCCTCCACGCGAACCCGTGGCCCGGTTAACCACGTCGTTGACTGAGATATCTTCCGGCGCGTGTGTATCTGCGCGCGTGATCCCCGACAATGCGACTCGTAGCTGTCCCAGAGTAAGGCCCAGGGCGCTATGGATCTTCCCAGACTCCATCGACACCGCGAACCGCGCTTGCGTCTTCAACGCCTCCATCTTGAAGATCTGGTTATCGAAGAACGTACTCGGGAACGCCCCGATATTAACCGCTTGGATAGTAACCACCACATGCGTATGCAGGGAGATGGGGGTTCTGGCACCGCTATCACCCTCACTCTCCACCTCACTAACCTCCCTCCCCACCCCCTCGTCCGCGGCTGACGTCGGCCTCGGCCTCAAAAACTTCTCAATCTCCCTCAACGACAACTCATACGCCGCCTGCTTCTCCTGCAACAACCTCTGCCAAGTCTGATACAGCGCCAAACTCTGCGACGCCGTCAACGTCGTAACAAACACCTGCACCTTATTCCCCTCCAACGTACTAACAAGCCGATCCTTCTGCCCCGACGACGCACTCGCATCCCGTACATTATACATCAAAAACTCAAACTGATCGATATCCGCCACTAGGAAAGGTTGATACTCAAACGCTGCTTTGGCCTGTAACTGATCCATGCCTATCGACGCCTGGATCAGCGGCGTCTGACCCGACTCGGGCTCCTCATCCGGCCACTCGATCGACGTCCGGACCCGGAAATTGCGCAGAACAACAAACCCGCTCATCCGCCCTTTACTCTCGATCTTCATCGTCTCGAACCCGATGCACAGATTCTGCTCCCAGTCGGACGTCTTCTTCGACGATAACCACAGGTTCCCGATCGTAAACGCTGACTTTCCGAGTGACTGCCCCAGATCAAGTTGCACATTCAACTCCTCAATCGCAAGCGTCGAGTTCCATGGGAACGCCCCGGCTGCAGCAACCTGCTGATACCTCCTAACCATATACGCTTGCGCCTCGGGCGTCGTTGCCGTCTGCCCTGCACCCGCACCCACCCCCGCTGTTGCTGCAGGTCCAGGCAAATCATCCTGCGGAATCCAAATCTCCCTAAACAGCAACAAATCCTGCACCTGCTTCGCATTCAACCCCGCCCTCATCGGACTAACCTTGAGAATCGCAGAAATCCCACTACTAGCACTAACATGCTTACTATTCATCAACGAGATGATAATCGACTTTACGTCAAAGTTCGCCGTGGATTCACTCGAGTAGACATGTTTCACAGACGCTTGTAGAGAATTAAACGCGATAAGCATCGCGAAGAAGCGTTTATGTTCGGTTGTAGAGGACTGCACCGTGTTGACTGTCATGTGGATATCGTCGAAGCGTGCGGTGGCAGCGACCCGTGCGATGGGTTGGCAGCTGAGACTGAATTCTTGCTTCATTATCCAGAGGCCGATGTTTAGTTTGCACCGGCCGAGGATGGTGTTGGGGTCGTTTGTGCCGTTTATGTACCGCTCCTGCACGAGTTTCTGCGTGTTTGGTTTGTTGTTATTTGGTTCTGGGGTGGGTGTGGGAGGACGGGTAGTAGTGGTGTCGGTGTCGCCGACTACTTCTTTTATACTGGAGGAGATTTGTTTGATGAGCGGGACGACGGCTGGGTAGAGGATGTTTGTCGAGGCGTCGACTTTAATCTCCGCATTAAGTGTCGGATCATCGCTGCCGTTGTCTTTGAATTGGACTTTAATAGCCACACCAGGTGCTCTAAGCGCCGCAGTAGCTTGCGATTCTCCCTGCGTGTATTGTCCGTATTTCCCACTCCCAGGCGCAGCAGTACCAGCACTCTTCGTCGTCGTAGACGCGCGGAATTGCGGCTCATCAGTCTGCCTCCCTTGAAGGTTCAGCACCGCACCCGCGAAATCCGCATCAACGAGTAACGACGCGAGCCGCTTACTCGTGAACAGATTCTCACTCTTCCGGTTCTCGGGCGCCGGGTTCGCCGCCCAGAGTGCATTCGCTTCTCGTAACTTCTCGCTCGCCGACGCGATGGAATCTTGGAGGAGACTTGCGGGTAGGATGAACTCGGACGTCATCCTGATATCTAGCGCTTTGCCGGCTGCTTGGAAGGCGAGGCGTCGTTCGTGGTCTGTTGAGAGGTAGGCGACGTTGAAGATGACTTCTGGCAGGAGCGCGGAGTTTAGGGAGCGTTTGCGTTTGTCGCTTGTGGTGGGTGTCATTTGGAGTTGCATGTCTTCGATGCGGAGGCGCGCTGCGTTTTCGCGCTTTGTCGCTAGGTCGATTCTCTTGATGGAGAAGACGAGGTCTTCGGGGTTTCGGGCCTGGGTACTGGTGCTGGTGCTGGATGGGTTGTTGGTGTGGTTGGTGGACATTATCCAACTTACTTGGATATCGACCAATTCGACGGAATACATCGCGTTGAAGAGGTTCTTGGCGTTGATGTCTTCTGGGACTTCGATTTTGGGGGCGGCTTTCTGGGAGGAGGGTGATTCGGTGTTGTTGTTGTTGTTGTTGTCGGGGTTTCCGAGGAGGCGGAGTCTTCGGAGATGTTTCATTTCTTGGGATAAGTCGAGGGCTTTGATGCGTTCTTGGAGGTAAGCGGCGATGTCGACGACCATTGATGCGGTTTCGGCGAACAGTTCGACTTCAAGACCGCTGCTAGCTAGGTGGTAAACTCGTACGGCGTCCCCCTTTTCGTTGATCCTTGATGTACCGTGGAGATGGGCGTCGAAAAGTAGACTACCGTAGGAATAAGTACGCTGTTGATCCCGTTTTCGAAGATCGAATATTATCTGGCACAGGTGGACGTGGAACGTTGGATATTCGAGGATCGGGCCTTCTCCGAATCCGTTCTCTAGACGCATTTGTATCATTCCTAAGTTGAGGTCCATCTCCGCTGCGTACTCTTTGCTCTTTAATGCTGGGGCACTGGCGTGGATGTGTATTCCAGCGAGAGTAAGGCGCACTCTGTACGATATGTCGGACTGAGGTGGTGGAGCTGTTATGCGAGGAGTAGGGGGCTCAGGAGTAAGGATGTCATCGAGATGGTTCTTGAGGCCTTGGCCCGCAGTTTTTAGGTCATAAATGAAATGTGAAATCTCAGACCCGTTCACGGCGCTCAACAACCCACGTACCGAACTGCCATCGATTTTGATAATTTCTAGCGTAGATTCCACTTCGACAGTCGTCCGATTAGGTGAGCGATCGACCAGAACCCTGCCATTGATAGGTGGCATTTCAAGTGTCGAGATGATACGGGATTCTTTTCTGCCACTTGACCAGAATGCATGCGAATGGCCGGCAAGGTCGAAGTCCACTTCTAGTTTAGAAGCACTTGTTGGCATCACGGACAACCGTGCGACTGTTCCGGACACTATGTAGGTTAGTGAGGGAAGAAGAGAGAACCCCATCTGGTAATTGTCTAGTAGCAAGACGATGTGGAACTCGTGGGCTTCACTCTTTTCGGGCGCGGTGGGCTTAGTTATGTCTTTTGCTGGTGGGCCTGGGATGTCCACTGCAGAAATAAGGTCACGAATATATTTGACCTCATCTTCAACAACCCGGTCAACAACTTCAATAAGACCAAGGGGATCCTCCTTCATCTCATAGCGGAGCCTTTGACATGCTCCAACAAACTTCCACTCGTGTTTCTTGGTATGTTCATCCACCAGTAGACGATGAGACCCGTAAATATTCGCGTGCCACGTTTTCCAGACCATGAGAGCTTTCCTATGACTAGAGATCTCCGACAACGCGCCCTCGGAGCTAAGAAGGATACTGGAAGTTTCTGGCGATGCACCAGCCGGAGTTTGATGGACAAGAGATCCTTTGAGGCCCTTGCCCAACAATGCTAGACGCAAGTTGATGCCGTCGAGGGTAACTGAACCTGTATCTGCGCCAATGACAAGGTGGTATTCCTGACTTTGTTCCAGGTCTGACTTCGTTTGTTGCGTTTCTTGAGGAGACGGGGTAGTGGGACTTGACTTGGGAGGGTTCTGCGAAATATGCTTCAAGACGTCCTCGACGAGTTCACAGATCTCCCATTTGAGATGTACCGCCGATTTCGAACAGTAGATACTGACGTTCACCACGCTCCGGGGCTTGACGTCTGGTGCGAGTTCCTGCTCCGCTGCCGGTATGTTGACAGTAACCCCAGAGGTCAGATCCTCGATCAGCACACTATTTTCCTTCGGGCCAGGGTCTAGCAAGAACTGCAGCTTCTTAATCGAGCAAGAGATGTTTGCCGGCTTAGATGGGGATGCACCAGACTCTTGTTCATCCTCCGCACCCCAGATGGTTCGCATAACGTGACTCTTTTTAACATGGGCAAGATCCCAAGACCGCCATCGATCGAAGCTTGAGAGCACCTCTGTCTTCGCGTCTTCTGGGTATGGGAGTGTATTGGCACGGCATTGGGCGATATACCTCTCTTCGTCCGCTTTTGACAAGCAATAATAAATATTGCGCAGCCTTGAGATGATTTTCCAGGAATCATGAAGTCTCAGATGTTCGCCTGCAGCTCGAAGAACATACGAAGGTCTGGATAAAAATAACGGATCGGGGGTGTTATCACCGAGCTTCGTGAGTGAATGGATGAGGCTCTGGAGCCGCCTGGTTTCCGCCGCCGATACCTCCTGGAAAGGAAGGGCGACTTCGTCAATCATCTTCGTAGTTCTCTCAATCAGAAGAGCCAAACATCCAACGGATTTACTCGATGTAATCGCCTCGACATTTCTACTTTGAACGTGGGACTTAAGAGAGGGCTCTGAGACGAACCAGGCAACGATGTCATCCAATCGTCCACGAACGATAGCATTCCGATCAAGGGCAGAGGTACTTCCGCCTTCGGCGGAAAGTAGTACAGAGTCGGTTGCAGCGTGGAGTACAACTTTCTCCTCACCCTGGTCAACTAGGTCTCCCTCCCTCAGATTGACCCTCGCGCGAAGTGTCAAACAGGGCCGATACAATGCAATGTCATATATATCTCGTTGTAAACCGCCGTCCTTTCCCGACATTGGGTTGATAAGCCTCACACGTATAGCCGGAGACCAGAGTGAAAAATTTGTGATTTTTGGAGGCTTTCCCACCGACTTAAGGTGCTTTAGGATATCGGAAACAACACCAGCCTGTAGGTTGTCAAGGACATCGACCGGCAAAACCGGTTGCATACCTCCGATAAATGAAGCTAACGATTGAATAAATTTCGGTGTGCAAAAGCCTGTTAAGCCGGCGCGTAGCTCGCAACGGAAGTTGGTATGGGTAGCTTCTTCGTAGTCGATCGTAAGAGCGTCATCCTCATCCCGGGAATCTCTCCTTGCCCTCCCGTCTAATGGTGGTAACTCCGGGATTTCTTCAGCGTCTGGTGTTATTTTCTGAAGAGGAAAGCAAGGGGCCACCCAAGGGCTTGAAAATGACATAACCGATGTTGACATATCATCGCTGGCATGGTTGTTGTAGCGAGGTAATCGTTGATCTGGAGCAATATGTGTTTGCTTGGTTGGCGGTCTGAAAGACTGCGCATATCCACTCGGCGGGACAGAAGTATGGCTGGATTGCCCCCAGGAAACTGCGGATTTTGGAGTCCTAGGATGCCTTCGGATACTAAGGGCGCTACTGCGGTCCGAGGATCGGAAAGAGAGAAACGAGCTTTTATGACTGAGAGTATCTCGAAATCCTGACTTGGATGACTTGGAAGAGGAATCGTAGTTCACACCACCGATCCTCCTCACAGGTTCTGGCATATATGGAAACGGCATCGCTGGCGGGTTGACTTTTTGCTTTTGTCTTGTGTGAAGTTCTTCAGGGGTGATATCTTCGTCCAGAAGCAGCCATGGGGTTCGATGGGTCCTTTGGTCATGGACTCTGATATGTTCTTGTTGGTTTCCACGCTGGACCGCGAACTTGGCTTTCCTCTCAACCATTTTCATCTCGACAGATGTTTTGAAATGCGCGAGGGTCACAACTGGCTGGTGCCGAGCACCTCTGTGTCGAGTAATAGATTCAGTATCTATCGCGGCAAGAGTAATATCCGGTACTTTTAAATTAAGGCATTCCGAGAACTGTACACCCGCCCAGTCGTTGAAAGCTACCTCAACTGTTCCGCAGCTTAATAGGAGGGCAACTTTATCGAGAGGGACCCAAATCCGAACAGATTCGACATTGGCTCTGAGAAATGTGACATCGTTAAGTAATATGGGTTGGGCAGGAGGGAGGGCGTTCTCCTCGTCATCAATCGTCGCGGCAAAGGCTTTGATACAAGATGGCACGCATCTCAAGAAATCGGTGGAGCATTCCCCCAGGATTTGTCCGATCCGAAAGTCCCAATTGCATACATAGGTTGGTTCCGTCGGGGGCAATCCAAAGAGACGATGGCCGTATACGTTGGCCCCGTCCACGAAAAGCTGCGTGTTGGAGATGGAAGTGGAACCGTCCGCCTTGGGGCACTCTAATGCAAATTCTAGAGGGCTCAAAAGCATTTCAAGATCCATATAATAGTTAGTTACTCTCAGGTCAGCTTCGAGTGAAGGAGCGCTCAGTCTCACGCTTTTCGAATGTTCGTAAATGTTAGACGGAAGGAAGGCACAGGGCTTGTCAATTTGAAATCGCATTATAACATCAAGGTCATTCGAGACTGGGTGAGGGTTGACGCCGTGGTGACTCTTATCAGGGTCCTTGGAATTTAACATCTCTTGGTATTCTTCAAGAGTTCTGAAATGCATGTCCTCTCCAGCATAATTATCCTTGATCTTCATGAAATATCGAATTAGGAAGCCGTAGATATACATCTTTGGCGAAACACCAACGATGTCGACTATTAACGTATCTGTCAAAGCAGGAGAAGTGGATGCATTATAAGCATAGCTTCCATTTAAATCCATACTTTTAAGCGTAGCAATGGATCGGTCCCTGAGAAAGGTGTGTTGAGTGTGCCATAAAGGCGTGACAACTTCCATTTCAGCGTGCTGAGCCTTGACGTTGAAAGGCACGGTATTATGGCTAGGTCTGTACTGGACCAGCGGTATCTCCACCGTCGATGTTAGCTGTTTGCTTTTGACAAGGAGGAAGGTGTTGTCGTCCAAATCGGATGGGTTATTAATGATGTTAGAGTCGTTGACGTTCAGAAATAGTCTTAAATCCGTAAATGAAAAGTTGATCGTATACTGGAAGGGGACGAATGTATAGTATTCCGACGGTGGACCAGAAGCCCAGTCAGTGATCAGGTCAGTGAAGAGGAACATGTGATCCCGAAGTAGAAACAAATCTAGGGTATCGCTTTGAACATTGAATATCCAGTGATGTAAGCTATTCCAGCCTGGAGTATTGGAAAGGTCGCAAGAGATCGTTTGGCGTGTAGACTGCCACAACAGCCCGTGATTAACGCTCGACGACAACTTTGCTCCTCGAAGGTCGAGGTCGAGTTGATTACTGTACCCTGAGGGTGAGGCAAACATGTCCATCAGGTAACTAATAGTTGAGTCGGCATCCACTCGGAGCGAAAACCAGCCGAACGGGCGTATATCGGGACCGATAGTACCCTTGTCCGCTTTCTTATTCCGGGGGTGTTTCCTTTCCTTTTCCTTTTTCCGTTTCGACGCCCCTTTGATTGCCTCCGCCCGGCCTTTCCATTGCCAGTCCTTCGAATCTTCCCTTGTCGGGATCCTCAAAATCGTCTCCTGTTCAATGTCGACCGTGATCTTCAGGGCTGTACTTTGTCTCCAAGTCCCTGGGGATAAGGGTTCGGCAGGCTTCGAGTCCCGATAGGGGCTTGGGAAAAACACATTTTGAAGCCCTACACGCTCTCGATCGGTCCACGGCCCGTAATTTATCGTACCTCCACGCACGCCTAAAACTACACCCCATTCGGGGGGAGTAGATCCATTTATGTCGTTGCTCGGTGTGTCTCCACCACTCGCGGCAGTAACCTTCCCGGGAACGTCCCAGTAATAATTCACGCTTAAACTAGGGCTCTCTATGATGGTTGAAAATCTGCCATATTCAACAGAGTCCCACCCTTCGTGGTCACCCTGTTCATTCTCGTCCATATAGCGCATTAAGCCCAGCCAGCGCCCCTCCCCAGGAAGACCACTAGCACCAATAGGGGCTGGGTCAGTAGTTTTGCTGCCTTTGCCTTTGCCATTGTGATGGAATGACTCCACTGATGTCTGAAAATACGGGATCAAATCACGGATGCTATGCCATAGTCTGCGTTTGTGATGCTGGTAAATCCAATGGAAGTCTCTCTTTTGTAACGTCTCACTGGTATCGTCAGGCGAAGTACCCAAGCTCTTGGCGGCGGCAAGTTGTGAGCGTTTAAAATCTGGATTTGGGCGCATTTGAATAACAGGCTTAGAGAAGTCGAATTCGAATATTTGTCTGTAAATATCGAGCGGACCGGCCACGCCCGCATCGATCTGTCCATGAGCCTTCTCGAAAGTGGAAGTCAAAACAGATTTCGTATTCTCGTTGCCGAAAACTATCGCACCCTTTTGACATTCTAGACCGATAGGGAGTAGTTGTAAAAATTTCGGGACGCCAGTCGCGCTGTCGCCTTCAGCTTCAACGGAAGACCTCGTGGTTGAAGGAGCGCCATCCAGCTGCGGCCCACTGACGGTGCCATTCGCACCGTCGCCCGCGGAAGTTGAAGCTGCTCCCTGGCTATCCGGTCGTGGGGGCTTCGTGGGCGATTGATCGGCATCTGACGAAGACCTTGGAGTGGTCTTCTCATCTAGATTTGCCTCCGGGTTGTCTGAATAGCCAAAACCGTCAAGTATCGTGTCGTAGGCAGGGCTCCGGTTGTAGATAAACCATTCAAGACCGCTAATTGAGAGTTCTATTCGGCAGGGAAGTTGGCTCTCCTCCTTGATGCCTCCAGTCTCTTCTCGGTTTGCATTGACATTAACGCTTTCCCTGGGGCTTTGATCTTGCGGGCTGTTGGACTGTGTCCCCTTGACCCTCGAGAAATCGGACTGCTTGGAAGAGCGCAGCCAGTACCTCCATGTCAAATATCCACCTTGAACGAGTATTGTTTCGTTTTCTCCATGATACCTAAATCCCTTGAAGAACACCCTCCCACCTAGGAGCGATATTTGTAGTGCATGGATATCTAGGTAGACGCGGTAGTAGTGCCATGTATAGGCTCGAATTCCGTAGGATATTATAGTTGCAAATAGCCGGTTGAAGTAGAAGAGGAAGAACAGAGTACTATCGGAGATCCCATTAGCTCTATACCACATAAAGGGTCAATCATGGGGGGGAGGACATACAGAATACCGCAAACGATGAGCTCAACCAAGAACACCCTGCAGGTCGTTAGCTACAACTCACGCTCTCAGAGCGAACCCCATTTATTTACCAATTGAATTGTGGCCCCGGGATTAAAGGCTCCGCCGTCAGGTCTGTGTCTGCCATGCCGAAGAATAACCTGAGCTGAGCTCCGTGTGCAGATAGTTCGCATTGCGATGCGTTAGTACATGCATTTCTTATTCCGAAAGAGCCGCAAAATCCTCAATTTCTGACACTTTTATCCTTCAACGATTGTATCCCTAACATCGAGTTTCGTTTCCCTCCCGAGAGTCGTTGGTCGGCTCAGCGTCCGTCGTTTCGTTGTTAGTGCTTCCGTCCAGGCCCAAAAAAGTGCCCGATGATGCTGCGTCACGCGGTGGAGCTAGGATCGCGGAGAGAGCTCCTCACCACAACAACCAGTTTTTGGGAACTAACTTGTTGCCTGTCACCTAATTCTTCTCGCAAGAAACAATTTACAACCAACAAATCATTGAAGTAAAACCTCGAGGTGGTGGTCTTGGTCTGTTTTTAGCTCAAGACCTCTACCGACCAGACATGAGCTAGTTTCCTGTTGTTCGGAAGGATATCGCGGAATGGTCTTTTCCCAAAAGCCCCCCAAAAGCGTACCCAACACAAGGATCCTTTCGCAACGACGATGGTTGCCACTGCCTCTGGAGGGACAGGCTCGAGGCTTGCCAACGCCATCGTAATAGTTGCGGGCGTTGCATCTCTCATTGCTTCTTTGTTGTCCCTCGTGTAAGTGCTTTGATATCCACTCCTGTCAACGAACTTGGATGCTAACTACGGCCTTTGGATATAGATCAATATGGCTCCAGACGTGAGAAAGACCTCTAATACACCATTCTACGGCCTGTACTGATTTCCTCCCAGCAAAAATTACCGAAAACCGCTCCTCCAGAGATACGTCATCCGAATACTACTGATGTAAGCCGTCTTATGTCGATGAAGGAAACACACAGCTCACGCCAGCAGGGTTCCGATATATTCGGCGGCATCATGGGCAAGCATCATCTCTACCGATGCTTCCCTATGGCTTTCGCCAGTTCGAGATATCTATGAGGTGCGCATTACGCCCCCGGGAACAAACATATGGGCTAACCCTAGTATAGGCCTTCACTATATATACGTTTTTCCAGCTCCTTATCAACTTCCTCGGTGGCGAGCGCGCCCTCATAGTCATGACCCATGGCCGTGCTCCCGTCCAACACGCCTGGCCCCTAAACCACGTCCTTCCAAAGGTTGATATCTCGGATCCCCACACATTCCTCACTATGAAGCGAGGTATCCTCCAATATGCGTGGCTAAAGCCAATTCTCGCCGCTATAACGATCATTATGAAAGCTACCGGCGCATACCAGGAAGGATTTATAGGGGTTACTTCGGGTTACCTTTGGATTGGAATCATATACAATATTAGCGTAACCCTGAGTCTTTACTCTCTTGCTATGTTTTGGGTCTGCATGCATGATGATCTGAAACCATTCAGGCCAGTTCCCAAATTTCTCTGCGTCAAGTTGATTATTTTTGCGTCCTACTGGCAAGGGTTTTTCCTTTCGGTTCTCCAATGGCTGGGCGCTATACCGAACGGTGTCGGAGGGTACTCGGCGGACAACCTCGCAGCAGCGATCCAGGATAGCTTGATTTGCTTCGAAATGCCTATCTTTGCGATTACGCACTGGTACGCGTTCTCGTGGCATGATTATGCCGACTCTAGGATATCTGCGGCCAGGATGCCAGTCAAATACGC
Organism: Arachnomyces sp. PD_36; assembly: GCA_032988195.1. Classification (NCBI taxonomy): domain Eukaryota; kingdom Fungi; phylum Ascomycota; class Eurotiomycetes; order Onygenales; family Arachnomycetaceae; genus Arachnomyces; species Arachnomyces sp. PD_36. The sequence continues at coordinate 153,839 of JANTQE010000020.1, read as the reverse complement.
TGTCCGCGATGCATTCGGCATAAGGGATCTCATCGAAGACACCAAAGAAACTTTTGGCGGCAAGAACTACGGATACAGGTCGTTTGACTCGGGAGACAACGTCATGGCTCATGAAGAATCACATTCCCGTGTAGCTAGGGTCATGGATGGGATGAGGTATGAGAGGGGCGGGAAGGCAAAATATTGGATCCCAAAACCCGGCGAGGTTAATAGTCGGACGCCGTTGCTTACCGGGCAAGATCCTGGTCAAGCACAGCAGTCCAGACGCTCCAAGCGAGGAAGTAAACCTTCAGAATACCGGACCAATAGCGATGTAGAAGAAGCCTCTCTCGATGAGGAGGATGAGCGAGTGTTTGAGTGGGCAAGAACAATGGAATTCGGTGACTGGAATGTGAGTGCCTGACACGTCAATCGCACACACGATAAAGCTAACCAACGATAGTATCCGGTTATCACAGCCAACGAAGTATCGAGAGACCAATGGTTGACCGAAAGCCGCAGGCTCGTTGGGCCATCTTCCGTAGGGACAGACAGTCCCGATTCGACTTTCGTGAAGAAGGCGACAAAACATAAACGAAGACGAGCCGATGGCAGTAAAGGAAAACAACGAAGTAGCACGGGTGGCACAAGTAGTAGCACCCGAGAGGGAAAGGAGTCTGTTAATGAGGAGGGACATCGCAAGAGAGGTTCAAGCCCTTCGGATTCACCACAAAGAGAGATCGTCGATCTCGTCGTCGAAAGCAATCTGAACAATCGAAAAGAAACCGAGCCGCCGCAAAATCCACGTCAGTCGGAACCACAGTAAGTGCATCAAGTCGTATCTTTATTTTAACCTCGCAAGAGCTGCAGGTAGCTAACAAGAACCTCCAGAAGGGCTCAGTCTCAAGTAGTACCAAATGAAGAAACCGAACGGCATAATAACGGTCACAATATGGAACCAGGGGGTTCGGCTGATAGGCAGAGTCCTCAGTTCGCAGTCGGAGAAGATGAAAGCACAGAAGAAGAGAGCCCAACTCCCCGAAACATGAGATACGATGGAGTGTTCGATGAAGACCGAAATGTTTGGGGTTCCTGATTTCCTTGTCATGCTTTATCTCCAGTGTTTATCCACAATGAATCACAGTCCGATTCACGAAACGCGACCGTTTCCTCTTTTTACACTTTTTGGGTCTTGTAACAACAGCATTGGCGCCCGGCGAAAGGAGATTAACACCACTGGTTCGCATTGTTTTTGATTTTGGATATCTAGTTTGGCGAGAAGTTTCGGAACTTGTTTTACATATTTAGAAATAAAGACACAGCTGTTCATTGCAAGAGCACCTCGGGCACGACTCTGAAGAGAGCGAGAAAAGGGGATGCGTCCCTTAATTTTATCAGGGGCGAACCTGAAGATATCTTGGATAAAATAAGAACATCAAACAAACCCCCTGGGGTTCCTTGGATATAACAATTAAAGATTCAATGCCAATGAGATTGGATGTTTTCACTTTTGCGCTCTGATACCCAACTTGCGGGATGTCGGACCCATTTCCAACAGCGTCGAGAAAGCGGCCTCGACGTCTTCATTGGGGAGGACTACCATGACCCCAGGAACCAATTGAAGGCTCTGACACGGGGTACGGAGGCCGTTCGAGATTCTCCTCATTTTTTCCGTGTTCAACTGTCCCACAGTTTGAAGACGCTTGAGCTGCACGAAACGATGGAATGCGAGTCAAGAACGAGCAAGAAAGAACCGAAGAACCTATCAAAAGCCAAATACAGGAAGAAGTTCTGCAGCTCCTTTGCCTTCAACCGCAGCGAGGGTTTCTTCCTTCCAAAAATTCCTTGGGTGGAACAGATGCGACGACCATGGGCTCAACCCACCGAAGAAACGAATCGGCCGTGTGCTCAAGTTTGGGGTTGTTCCACCCCTGGAGCCTAAGTTGCATATCTCATGAGTTAGTGGGCGATATACCCCTCTGATTCGTTCTAGGCTAGATCCCCGGCTGACCCTCTCAGCGCTTCAAGAGGCATGAAAGACCACCGGGCCAAGCGACAAGGATTGCAATCAGGGCGGGGATTTCGAAACGGAATCATCCCCCCTCCACCTCAGTCGCTCGTGATGGGCCCAATATGCATTCGCCAACCACCATGTGCAGACATAGCGTCGAAAAGCGGCTCAATAACTCAGAGGGGAGAGGATGAGCAAAGAGGAGGTGGTATGGTGTTTCTAAATGCCGAATGAGCTAAGCTGCAACCTGTGTCACAACACTTGCAGGGGATTTTTTAGAAGATAATAATAACGGCGACCTCCCCCTCTCACAAGCACGCCTTTCGCGCCCAAAAGAAAGGAGGGTTGTGCTTCCTGTTCTCCTCGCTTCTTCTCCTACCAGTTGTTCTGGTGGTCTTCCCGCCGGTATCATCGTCATGAGCTCCAATGTTTGAATGATATTCCAGCAGCGATGACGCTGGCTACGGACCAAGCAGGTTCGGTAGTGAGGTCGTGGCTAGCCTCCTGCTGGTCGTGCGTCTGGCCGCAGAATCCCGATGACCAGCGTCTCGGTCAGACCCAGAGCAGAGGTAAATCCGCACCGTTTCTCTATATAACCACCGATATATGCTAACGATGCCTCTAGAGGCCCAACGAGAGATGAAAATCTGCCATACACAACCTCATCTCGTCCCACCGATGAAGCTGGTCTTCTACGACGACCTGCCGAGTCCAGGTGTCGCTCCTCAATCTTCGAACCTATCCCACTGGGTGGCCGAGGGCAGGAACCTCGCTTCTAAAGCATCTAATCGAGCAAGTATAAATACATTATGGCGTCGGCCTTCGAGGAAACCAACGATCAGCAAACCCTCAGACTTCAGGAGGGTTGATCCTCCTGCAGCTCGACTCGATACTACGTTCCGTCCCTTAGAACTCAGTATATATCGTCCCGGAAACCACTTGGGAGAATTACCAACCTTCGGTGACTTCGATCTTGAGGATTTGGAGGAACCAAAACCGCCACCCAGGGCACTGTCGCCTGGTGCTAGACACAGTTCTCAGCCTTCATTCTCACTCCCTCGAAAACCAGTCGGCTCAGCCCCTAGACCTTCTTCCGCCTTCGTAGGGGCCTCTAGTGCCAAGAACTATCACACAATGCCACAACGACAGCGACCTGCAACCGACCCATACATGTCGCCTACGGCCCCACAAAGAACAAAATCAGAGGCCAATCCTCCCATACGCCGCGTCCGTTCAAAGAGTGAACCTTCCCTGCCCCCTAGCCCAGGGAAAAGCAACCGATCCCAATCAGTCGACCATACATTCGCTCCACAAGATGGTCTATTTAAAGAGACGCTTGGTACAGAAGACAAGCAGTCCGACCCATCCACACCACCGGACACTCCAAACACAAGAAATTCACTTCTCTCCTACCGAGTCGCTCGCTGGCTCTTCCCTTCATCCCCTTCAACCCCTCCTTCCCCTCCAAACAGAGCCTCAGATCAAACCCTATCCTCTCGACTATCCCAATTCTGGGCCTCACCTAACGGCCAACCTGCCGTCCTCCACAAACGGAACCGCACGTTGAGCGGATCAACAATCACATCTTCATCGCTCATGTCCACCAACGGCGGTGGTGGACATGGAAGGAACTTCTCCCTCTCCAGCGGAGCAACGGCCACCACTCTACATCAACATCCTTCTCTCGAGATCGTACTAGACAAGGAAATAGAGAGTGGGAACTACCCTCTCCCGATAAATACCAGCCGAAAGGCAAGTGTATCCCAAGCTCGGTTCCAGGAAGCTTGCCCTACAGTCTATGAAGGAGAACAGCAACTTGGGCAGGACTTTCGTCCCGATCAACATAGACAATCTGCGGTAGGGTTAGCGTTCTAGAAGCTCTCAACTCAAAGCCCCTAGTTCCATTTGCTCTACTTTGGCCGCTATCTACTCTCAGCACTCAACAACCCCCTATTGCAATTCCTCTTCTCTTTCTTCCTGTTTATATTCATGTTGCGGTTTGGTGTGGGCATGTGGTGGTGCTTCTGGTGGTGCTTCTGGTGGAAAGGTTGGCGATATACCCATTTTCCATTTTCTCTTCATTAGGTTCCGGTTAGGCGGCTAGGAAGGAGAGAGGCATAGATGATGGGTTGGTTCGGTTTTGGCTTTTGATACCTATGCATCGCTTCTACTTAACCCGAGATATGCAAATACAATCAACCTTAATACTCCTGTTATACTCAACCATAAACTCACTCCGTTCATTTGTTCAATAATTAACCGAAATGCCAAGAGGTGGTCTCGAATAATATATTTATAGATCATTTAGAAGGAGTCCGCGAAGAAGATTCCAAACTCTCACCCTCCGGTGGGAGCCATGGCCGCTACGGGGGTGTCTGCTGAAACTGCTCACGCTTCGTTGATGTTCATGCGTCGATATATATATCGTTTTACAATCTACCAACCGCTTACACCCCTGCAAATCCCGATGATAAGAAGATCGCGGCACTTCTACCTTTAAACGCTAAATCATCATGACCTTCCACGCAAGTGTCTGCGGAAAATTTGAAATGCCAGTTATAACATAATGCTTATAATTCTATAGGAGAATGCTAACATGCCAGTTTCAGGTTTATCTCCGACCTAGGATAATGTTTTCCCCAATTGCCACGCTGACAACCCCTACCGTGGTACACTCGCCGCCTTCCTGCTCCGTCTGTGGAGGATAGCGACTTATCACGAGTTTGGGAGCAGCGGTATTCGGCGGCCGTTTATATCGAAGTTGATATTCTTGCCGGTGGCTATACTCTGCTGCAAAGCTAGCGATATATTGAGCGCGACATGAGCAGACTCCAGACGAAGGGGAAGCTTCTTGTCGTCCAAAATGGCCTCCACAAACTGATCTATCTGGGCAATAATTGCCCCTCGACAGCAATCGATCCAGCGTGAGGGTCTGTCTAGCGAGGCCAAAACCGAATCCGGGACTTCATTTTTGTTTAGGCAGATCGAAATTTCACCAGCGGTTCCCATTATTTTCATGCAATAGTTGAAGTCATCGACCATGTTGCGCGAGTGGTGATAGTAGACGATTGTTTTATCCCAAAACTCTACAACACCCACCATGTCATCCCTATAGCCCAATTCATCTAGTTTGTGATGGGCCCATCCGGTAGCCCATACAGCCCTTGGTTTGACGTCTTCGCCCAGGAATGAGAGGGTGAGATCAAGATCAGGAACGATTGTGTCCAAAACCATGTTATTGGCCTGGGATTCTCCACCGGTGGCAGACGCCGTTATACCCACCTTCTCAGTGACCCGAGAGTGGATGACAGTAGGCACACCAATCTCTCTATCTTGGATCCACTTCAGGGCTGTTAGAGATCGACTGTCGAAACGTCGAATGCAGCCAACCATGGCCTTGGCGGTGGACGGATCCGAGTGAACAGCTTGCATCAGAGCCTCTAGCTGGGAAAGGAGGAATGTAAGTAGGGTCTCTTTTCTCTGAAGTATATCCCCTGCAGGGTAGGACTCACTGATGCTAGATCCAAGATATTCGCCGTCCCACAAAGGACGTGGATACCATGACGGACCGCAGCCATCGAGTGCTTAGCGCACATCGGGGATGGAGAATCGATGATAACTGCGGCTAAGTCCGGGTCGCTAATCATATTGCCAAAATCGGTGAAGACGCGGACCCCCTCGGGTACTAAGTTCGTATTTGCCCACATGATGTCCTCCGGAGAATCTGTGTACACGCTGCAGAGACGAGCCCGGCCCACGGGGAGCATTATATACTGGGAGTATAGCTTGCCCATCCCTCCGAGACCGACAACCCCAATGCTGAGTTTTGGTGAATCATTTGCCATCGTCCTCTGCAGGCTTGGGTAATTCTAAATAAAAAGATAGTCTGATAATTTATAAATAACCCCTGGATAGCTCTTAAGGGGCACGGAAAATAAGATGGAACTTGAAAAACGAGGAGAAACATCGCCATCTGAATGATGACTCTCGCTAGTCCCCCTTTCCCTTCTTCCTTCCCTTTGTGTCGATGGGAAAGAGGGAAAAGGCCTGTATTTCCGGAACAGAGGAAAGGACCCATCGTCGGTGCTCTTGGCTGCGCTTTCTTCTCCTGTAGCTGGGGTATATCTATAAACTAGATATTTGAGTTCAGCTTCCCTCCTGGAACCCCGTATCAGATATAGCGAGAGGTTGATAGGGACTCTTTCGCAAAAGTTGTACCCGTCTTGAAATGGGCTTACCTCCGGATGGAGATGTCCTGCGACTGTCCCCCGAGAGCGCCGTCGGGCTGATCTCTTTCTATTTCTCTCGGAATCTTATCTGCGATCATGCATATGTGTGCCCCGTGATAGGGCAGCAGCAGAAAGTTCCTCTCAGGGCAGTAGAAGCGTGCTACTTCCTCAAATAGGAGCGGAGACTCTGAGTATATTTATAAAAGCCTAGTAACGGTCAGTGGGGCTCCATTTGTTTATGGCAGCGCAGAAATACTTCCTGTGACACGACGCATCAACCGTCATGCCCCCTGGCCGTTCTCTACTGGGAGTAGTAGGCTGTTTAGTAAAGTATGTGCATTTGCGCTGCAAAAATGACTATCAGCGGGCACCACGGTACTCGTACTAAAGCGAGTCCGCCTAGAAGAAGAGCTATTAGGGGCGGATAAAGACGACCCCTAGTCCGTGAGAATGGATGGATCTCCGCCAACTCTACTTCCACTCTAAATACACGAAATGACTTCAGAAACCGTTGCACAGCCGGTGATCGTGCGTGTAAATAAAACATCGGATACAACATAAAAAAACACTGCGTCGGTTCTTGCAATCACCCCCCCCGAGAGACACTAAACCGTATATCAATTAACGCCTTTCTTCCCCTTTCTTAGTCGTGCCAGTGCCATCGTCATATATATGGCAAACCTTCCTGCCGTTCTCGCCAGAGACCTCTACACTGATAATCCATTCCCGATCGTTAGGGTTGAAATGGGATTGGTGTACGGGGTTGTTATCTCGGTATCTACTTCAAGGTTAGCATGATGGAACAAAATGGCTCCTCCAGCCCGACGTGCCTGATGTTGATTCTTTTCAGCTTGCCGAGTCTCTGCCGCTCTTTTTATCAGTAAATGGATGCCGGAAAGAGATAATCTTAGCACCGTACCGCTTCAGCCCCACCTCCTGGGCCTGCGAATCTCTCCACGGCAGTTCGCCATCTTTCTGGTAGCTGGTACCTGTCAAACCCGGTCCAGTGAAGAAGAGCGCGAGCGGACGTGCTAAAGAAGCGAGACATGGCGTATCTGCTATATGCCAGAGAGGTTCCGAAGTGATAATCGAAGTGGGATAAGGGGCGGTATTAACACGACCGAATAATGGGGGAATGAGGAATGCCCGAAGAAGATAGAGAGAGTAGGGAAGTGATTTGGGCCATTGCATCGTATCCCCCAGAATTGAAGCTGCATTTATACCTATCCCCCCTTTCTATTTCTGGCCTCAATCATCCAGCTACCCTTTAATGAAACGGCATGATAGTTGCTATTTCGAGAATAGGCGCCTTCCTTCTTGAATTGCACCCCTCGCATCCACTAGATAGCACATACTAGACATCTCTAGTTGGAGCAATATGTGTTTCAAAGGGATCGGATGGCCCGTCGTAGTGGTTGCTGCCAGTATGGCACAGCAAATTCTATTCTGCCTCGGCGGCTATCAATAGGCTCTCCGAGCCCTATATTCTCAGCTCTCAGGGCTTTGGTCGCCGCACCGGAAGGCACTGCGCGACGTCTGAGGTACAATAATAGCCTATGGTTAAAACTTCACAAGCGCTTGGGCGGGACAAGCCACTAACAGGATGAGTCAGCATTCTCATCAAGACCAAGATCAAGACATAGATAAAGCTCTCACCACTCACGAGATACTAGCTTCCGGCTCAAATCAATACACATCAGCCTCTTCTCTTTCCACACGCCTATCATGGCTACACTCATGAGATGGGCTACAAACGTGCTTCGAAGAGCTCCCTCTCCTCCTATGCGTTTTCCCATCAGCGGTTTCGAAACAATCCGGCCCTCAGAGGTGCTCGACGAGGAACGTTTTGAGCAGTTCAAACAGGGGCATTATTATCCTGCTAATATTGGCGACGTGTTTAATTCAAAATATCAGATCGTTGGCAAAGTTGGATTTGGGGTTACTTCTACAGTATGGCTTGCTCGTGATCTTGAGTAAGTCGGACAGGTCCACTTAGTTCAACTAAACACTAACCTACTGGAACAGAGGACATCAATATGTGACACTTAAAATCTACACGCGTGATGAAGATAATCAGGAAGAATTTCAAATTTACAAACAACTGAATCAAGGGAGCTCATGGCACCCTGGTCATCCTCATGTGAGGAAAGCACTGGATATTTTCACAATTCCCCGACCTGGAGGTGACCATTCGTGCCTTGTTCAAAAACCGATGTGGGAGAGCTTTAGGGATCTACTATATCGCAATCCCAAACATCGGTTCACTGAAGACCTACTCAAAGCCGGCCTTCTGCAGGTCTTCCTTGCACTCGACTATCTGCACACGGAATGCAAACTTGTCCATACCGGTGAGACCTATTGCCATGACCTTATCGAGAAGCTTTGCCCTAATATGCACTTTTATAGACATCAAAAGCGATAATATTCTCCAAGAAATAGAGGACAAGTCAATTCTTGAAAGTTTTACCCAGGCTGAACTGAAGCACCCTTCACCTCGCAAAACTGTCAATGGTATGCCGGTATATGCTTCACGACGTTTTGATTTGCCACAGACCTTTGGTCGAGCGGTGTTGGGTGATTTTGGCTCTGCTGTGCGAGGGGATGAGAGGAGGAACCACGATGCACAGCCGAACGTTTATAGATCTCCGGAGGTAATGCTGAAGACTGACTGGAGCTACCCGGTCGACATATGGAATGTCGGTGTTATGGTATGCTATACCTTTCACTCTCGATAATACCTGCTGACAAGTTGGAAATAATAGGTGTGGGATTTGTTTGAGGGGAAACATCTTTTCTACGGTAATGACCCCGATGGGAAAGGGTATTCTACCCGGGCCCATCTTGCGGAAGTCGTGGGTATTCTGGGACCACCCCCTTTAGATATGCTCCAACGTGGAAAGCGAAGCCGCGAATTCTTTACCGATGATGGTAAGTAACCCTTTCTCGCTTAATGCCCTTTGCAAACGCTCACAAGGAGAAATGTTGCAGGAACATGGAAGCAAGACCTAGAGATTCCGTCGGGAGTCAGTTTGGAAACATCAGAGGAGTTCCTTGAGGGAAGAAATAAGGAGATGTTTATGACTTTCATGAGAGGAATGCTCCAGTGGCGGCCTGAAGATAGGAAGACGGCGAAGGATCTGCTCCAGGATCCGTGGCTAAATGATCAGCTTCAGTAGCTTGGGTATTTCATTATCATTGGTTGTTATATATATACGACAGTTGTATCAACAGTAGGGCTAGGGCTGGCCGTTATTTGAAGGCAAGCAAATGCCGCCCAAAACTAAACTGGAGTTCTTATCTAGTAAAGTGTATGGAGTGGGGAAGTCAGTAACCCAGAAAGAGTGGAATAAGCATTAAACAATTTATTCTTAAAGACGTTTGCAATGGGTGGTATCTTGAAATATGCATCAAAAAAGACATCTCAGGAAATGGTGCATCTGTAATAGTACAGTGGACGCGCAATGGGAAGCGGATATCAGAGAAGTATAAAGAAAACAAAGAGAACGAAAGATAATAGCCCGCCATAGCATCTATATCAACAATAAAAAGAATAACGAGCAAATAGAGAAAGGAAAACATCATCTGGTGTCATTAAGAGCCCCTAAAAACACCGTGGAAGATATCAAAATTGGCATAAGGTAGATCCAAACCGCGAACGGTCGTGAAACGCCATCCCAGAGAATATAAACCGCATTAGAAGACTACACGATCTGGACACTGTGACTATGGTCTAGATCCCCATCAAAATCATCATCGGTTTGCATCCCGAGGATCTTCCAAGCCCGACCCATCACACCTCCTTGGCTCTTGGAAGGTGTCAGACTGGGTCTTGGATTCGCGGACGTAATAATCTGAGAGCCATTTTGCTGTGGGAGCTGGGGTCGTTCCTCTTGGTGCTGCTGTGGTTGGTGTTGGTGCTGCCGGGGTGGATTTCTGCGAACGGTATGGATTCTGCTATTTTTAACAGCATCCTTTCGTTCCCTTTCTCGCTCTCGGCGCGTCACGTCGTCTTTCCATTCGTTCCATCGTTCAAGGTCTTCACGTTGTTTCAGAACATGGTACCGGGGTGTTGACTTAGCAGGGCGCCAACTGAGACGGCTGGCACCCTCCTGAGGAACACTAGATTTCAAGTCTACCACACGAGATTCTTTGGTTAATCTCAAAAGGTGGTTGAGAACATCCTGGCATTCCGCAGCCGTCTTGTCTTCGCTGACCTTGTGCTTGACGAGGGGTGTGTCGAGCCAAGAACGCATATTGTTGGCACGTTGCACCGAGTATGGATCAAGTAGATGAGCCCGACGGTTGTCATCACGAAGGTAACGAACAGCAGCCTGGAGGCTTGCAACCTCTGTGCGAAGAGCTTCATTCTCACGAGCGGTTGCCATCGATGCCTCATTATCAAGGTGCGTGGCACCTTTTCCACCTGTTGTATCTCTGGAGGTACCAGATGCCCTCTTGGCCTTCTCGAATCTGGCTCTGTAATCGTCTCGTTCGCCTTCCATAGCCTGCAGATCTCGAGATTGTTTCTCCACGACTTCTACAAGTTCTCTCTCCTTCGCTGACACTTCCTCGAATTTGGTCTCGAGTTCTCTCGCTAAAGTTGCCTTCTTACTTGCATCACGCATCCGTGACTCTAGGAGTTCGATCTTGATAGATTGTTCCTCAAGGGACTTATCTTTCACCCCGAGAGCAGTCGACACCTCGTGAATCTCGTTCTTGAGACGCTGGATCTCTTCATCGGCATCTGGAGAGATGGTCTTATTTGACTTCAGCTCTTTGGAACGGGCAATCCAAGGGGATGGGTGACGCTCGAATTCAGTGACCTTGGAAATATCAGTGGAGATGACGTTGAGCTCCTCTAGATAAGTACCGAGAGTTCGGATCTTTGACAAGAAATATGAAAGTGCATCGCTACTCTCCTTATCGACTCCGGATGGCTGGAAAAGCAAAGTAGTTGTCTGAGACATATTTTTGGAGATCTCGAGATATGTAAATGGCTCGACACGGCCTTCCTCACTAGTAAGCTCAAGGATGTTCTCTCCAAGTTGGCGTGCAAATTCAGAGAGGTCTTTTGTGGCTCTCTCAGCCTTCTCGAAAGCAGGACCTGCATCCTCCGACAATGCAACGGAACGAGACTTCAACTCCTCGAGAGATCGAGCCATCTTTCCCGTAATGACTTTTGCTTGTCGGGCTTGGGTGGCTAGGGTATCGATCTTCTGGTAGAGAAACGGGCCCTCGTCATCGTCTTCGCCAGCTGGAGGTAATTTAGCTTGTAGTAATGCCTTCAGATGAGACAGAGAAGACGCAGCGTTCTCTAGGTATGCTTGCATCAATGTCGCACGCATGCAAAGTTCATTGGCGTATGTCTCCACGCTCAATGGCATCAATGTCTCCGCAAGGTGGGACAGAAGGGCAATTGATCTCTGCAGCTCTACCGAGCATTTCTTCTCGTTGAACTCGTTCTTCTTCAAGCTCTCGATCCAAGAATTCAAGGTCCGCTCGACAGGCTCCAACTCGTAGAGTGCGCCTTCAAAGGTAGCAAATTCTTCAACGGAACACCCGCTGACGAAATTAATAAATCGATCACAAAGTAATGATATCCACGTTAATTTCTCGAGAGCTCCATAAGCGGTGAAGATGTCGTCAGGTCCCACGGCAGCGGAAGCTAGATCTGCTATCCGCTCTTTAATGGTGCTGTGCATGAGCGTTGCCTTGAAACCGATTCTCTTAAATCGAAGGAAAGCAAGGATAGGTGTGCGCTCCTCGTCAAAGTATTCCGGGAGGTACATCTTCACGATTGCCAAATGCTGCGCAGATTCCTCGGATTCAAGGCGACCAAGCTCTAAGTCAATGGTCTTTACTTGGGCTTTTGCAACTGAAGATTGGAGTTTCATGTTCAAGTCCATCATCGCTCTAGACTTGACTGTCAAGTCGCTCGCTTCGGTCTCAGTGATCTGCTGGGAAGCTCGCATATCCTCAAGATCTCCTTGAAGATTGGAGACCAGCTCTCTAAACCGAGTGAGGGTATATTCTAAATCCCCAATGGTTTCGTCCTGCTGAGCAACTTTGCGAGTCTGTTCGTTGAAAATGCTTTCCCGGAAATCGATTTCCTCCTGCAATTGTTTCTCGGTTTCAACATGGTTGATTTCGAGCTCATCGTTCAACTCCTTCAAGCTTTCGAGATCCTCAATAACTGCCTTGAGCTCATTGATTTCCTCCTTGTATTGCATATTCTTGTCAGCCAGTTCCTCAATCATTTCCTCGGCGCCATGTGCTGTATCCAGTTGCTGTTTCAGATCCTCGATGTGGCTCTCTGAAACTAGAAGCTTTTCCTTCGTTGCTTCAAACTGTGCTTTGACGCTTCCGTACTCTGCGAGATCCTCTTCCAACTCTTTAACCTGGCTTCTCAAGTCGGCTTCTTGTTGTTGTGTCATATCACGTAGTCGTATTAAAGCTTCACGAAGTCTCTCGTTGCTTCGTTCCAATTGCAACCAGCCTTGACTCGACTTCTCTTCTGGACTCATGACCTGGCCTAACTCTTCATTTTCTTCCCTTAAGACTTCGACCTCCAGCTCCATCTCCTCAGCCTTAACCTTCAAAGCCTCGTATTCCGTCCGAATGGCCTCTGCAGTCTCCTCGGCCATCTCCCTGTCGACGGCTGCCATCTCGAGAATGGAGTCATGTTCAGCTTGCAGTCTCTCGGCTTCCTCCAATCTACCCTCAGCCTCTTTAAGCTGCTTCCGTAGCTCTCCAATTTCAAGCTGCTGCGGCTGATATTTTGTCTGCAGTTTCTGAATAATTGCTTCATATTTATCCCTTTCCGTCTGCAGTTGTTCCAGCGTCTTAAGCTTCTCACGATCTTCTGCCCGTTTCTTTTCCATCACCCGCAGTTTTGTTTTTAGATCCTCGAGCTCTTTTGTTCCAACAGCATTGCTAGCAGCGGATCGTTGGGCTACGGCGGGTGAACCGGCAGGCCGTGATGCGCCCGGTTTCAGAGGTGCGGGTTTACTTGGCTGCATAGTTGTTGGCGTACCCCGAGAGCTGGGTGCCTCAGATGTATCGTCGGCCCCATTGCCTGCCGTAACTGGTGAATCTCCGCTGCGATCACTCATCTCGGGGCCATCCGAACCGACTCGCTTTGTTGTGGTAGGCTTCAATGACAAGCGTTTCGAGGCTGAGGACAAGGGCGTCTGCCCAGGGGCTTTGGTGGTTCTGCCTGCTGCTCCGACGACTGATTGGCGCGATGTTCTGGAGGCTGCTGATGGGGCTGGAGGTGGTGGCATAGAAGATCTGTTGCTTATACTGGGTCTCGGTTTCGCGGCAGCGGGAGCTCTGGTAGCGGAGGAAGTGGAGGGTGTCCGCCCGGGGCGAACGCTGGATGCCGCAGCGAGTTGCTTTGTCGGTGATTTTGTGGGCGACTATAATCCGGATTAGGAATAGACACTCGAATGCTGCAACTAGGTTCCCATTCAACTCACCCTCAATGTTCTTTGTGTAGGCGTGGCCGTAGACCTTGGAGCCGGTGAAGGGCTAGCCGCACTTATACTCTGTCGTTTTCCGGCGGCCGAGGACATGAGGCTTTGTCTTTTAGTCGCCGTTGTGCTTCCGGCAATACCGCTTTGAGGTCTCCCTCTAGGCGGTATGCCGTTTGCACCTGCCTTCACAGTTTTCTTCGCCGGGGGTCTTCTCTCCATGACGGACGCTACAGCGGAAGGTCGAATAAACATTCCATAGCCCTGCTCGCACTCGAAATATCGTTCTCCCTGTACAGCTCCATCGTTCTTCCCTGTAGCATCGTCAAGCTCGATGCCTATCCAATCGCCAGGTGCAAAATGCGTGGTGCCAATGAAGCGGACAGTTGCATGGCGGCCGTCGGGGAGGGAAATAACCTGACCAGGTGAAAGGTCAGTCATCTTGACAACGTGGAGGGCCGCTCAACCTCGGTGGACGGTCTAAAATATACGTTGTCGAGGCGTGAGGACTGTTAGTAGCACCAATTGTACGAAGATAGCGAAGGGAAGCAGATTGTCGTGTAGGGGATACGTGACTTTGGCCAAGAGTTGCATAACATAAACAATGCACAACTTTATTTATGCCCGGTCTTGGCAATATGTTTACTTCAACCTCACATCCCCTTTTTGGTGGAAAGAGCGATGAGAAAGAGAGGATTAGAAGGCACATGTCGGTTGGTACTCGGAGGACATGCCAGCTGAAGATTTACAGTTAGCAGTGATCGATTTACTACATGTTTCCGTCAACAATTTACATCTAACCGACAATTCCCCAATCGTTGTATCCTGTGGACGGATGCGAAGGTACTTGATATTTCCCTCTCTGTAGTTGAAACCATAGGTTTTCTATAGGTATATACAAGGCATAGGGGTAGGAATGAGCCCCGTTCAGCAACCGTGTTGCAACTACGGTCGTGACCCCCGACGCTCAAAAGGAAATAAATGCAGATGCAAGAATTGTATGTGTATGTAGTGTGATCTAATTTATGGTAGGTTCCCTCCGTTTGTAGATTTAAAAAACTGTGGGAATATCCCACGGAGCTCATGAAGACTCTTTATCTCGTGGTCCGTAGGCGGTGTTTCCGGAGACGCAATACCCGGTTCCACGAGATGTGCTGTGTTCCAACCCCGTGCTTTGGCATGCCTGCAATTTAGAGCGGAATCGTCTGGGATGGAGGTCAGCGGGGAATGGGGATTATGGTAATAGTTTCTTCCTAGGGAGGACGCACCAACGAAGTAGCACTCGGAAGTACTCGGCGCATTTGCCTCCTTTTCTGCTTTGTCAAACATCTCGGGCTGAGGCTTGCAGATAAGCTTCGGGGCGCTATAGTCACAAAACGTGATCCCCTCGAAGAGATGATCAATCCCGAGAAGCTTGACTACCCTCTTTCCATGATTCACATAGGCATTTGTGAAAAGCCAAGGCTTGGCCTTGGAGGTATCGAAATCCTCCAGTAGGGTGCGGAGTTCAGCATCTGGGGTAAGAATGTTCCCCAAGGGTAGCGCGTCGTCCACCTCCCGGTTGAAGACTAAGGGGTCGATCTTATGGTGTCTGGTGAGTCCCTCGATTGCTAGACCATACTCCGTGTAGTATTTCTGGTGCAACATCTTTGCATCTTCCACACTGAGAGAAAGATGTTTCGTAAAGAATTCGTCTAGAATTAGGAGTCTCTTAGCAGCAGCTCTTCCAAGATGATACCATAGACAACATACCAATGAGTTTTTGCATTATATCATGAATTTTATTGCCTGAATTTGTTCCAATAATGAGTTAAATGAAAATGAGAATCACGGCACAGGCCGTACATACTTCGAGAGTAAAGCTAGAAACATCATAATGATTAGCCAAAAGAAACAGACACTCTGGGGAGCATCTCAACATTGTTTGTCAGTCCCCACGTACACAGTTGTCAATATCAAAGAAGAACACTGGACGGGAGTCTGGTGTGTCGACCAGGGGCCCCGTCCTCTGGCCAGATGGCACCGACATCCTTCTCCCGGTTCTAAAAAAAGCTCCCTTAACGGACGGTAAACGGGATCTTGAAAACAAAGTATTAACACGAAATAACATTAGAACTCATAAGAATCACAACCCCTCTACTTCAGGAGACAAGTCAGATCGTTAGTCACAAAGGGATTGTTCCTTTCCCCCCCTAACAAACAAATGGAGTTTAGCGTGACCATCCACAAACGGGTTAGCGTCCTGCATCAGCTGTCGGCGAAAAGAAGAAGCGAAGGAACTTGAAGAAACCAAATCAACAATCAGGAGAAAAAAAATAGGAAAACACCGTCTTCTCTTGCTAACAACACACACAGACAAGAGGTCATTGGCGTGTCACTTTCATAGTTGGCATTGCTATCATCGTCAATCTCTGTGCTTTAGGGTCTCGACCATGGCTGTCCATGGGAGATCCCACCCGCCTGTCAATGGCGGCCCGGACTCTCATCCGCCCGATCTCACTGAGGTCCGCGAATATGAGAAGATCCTAAACATTCACGATCAGATCTTCTCTGGCAATCATCCAAGGTTAAAGGTACCTCCTCATGTGGTTCGCAAGGTTACCCCGCGATCCGTCCAGGCGTCACCCGTCTCTGGTTCTCAGGGAGCCTCTGAGCCATCCGCGATCCCGAAGTCAAACCCGCAATGGGTTTCACAGTCTAATGCTCCTTGGAAGAACACCAGCAGTTCTTCGATAAACGACTCTCCAACTGTCGGCTCTGTTCCCATGCCTAGCCATACACCCGCTTCCCGTATCTCTGCAAAAACTGCATCGGAGATTGATCCCATATTCTTAACCAAATCTGATGATCTAGTCAGAGCTGAGACGCAATTACAACGGCAAAGGGTTGAACGGACTTTGCGTGATCAGGTGGAACAGAGGAAGATTGAGGCGAGGCACCTGGCTCTCACTCAAGATGCCAAACCAGACTTCGATGTCTCAAATGTTCTGGAGAAAGCGTTGGAGATTGCTAAACCTGTTGAGCCACTTGATGTTCAGCGCGCTAATCGCAATACTACAGCCAGCGATTCATTTGACGAAAACTCCTTCTACTCCAGCCGGGCCCCCGATTCCCCCCAGCACGGCGACCAGCGTCCCACATCTCCCCCACCAGAGCAATCGGCTCAGGCTATGGAGGTTGACGATCAGGATGCTGATGCTCCTGTAAATCGGTTCCGTACTATTCAACTTGACACAGGCGACCCCCATATGACTGATCAGGAAGCTGAAAACGCTCCATTCTCTGCTGGTGGCCCACGGCCATCTTCCCCGAAGCAACCAGAGAATCCATTGATGCCCCCTCCTCGCCACAACTATGTTCCTCAGAACCAAGCGGATGAATATGAAGAACCTGAATACTCCCCTCCGGGGCCTGCTATACCGGCAAGCAGAAAGCCTAGTCAAGATTATAGTAGGAGAGGCATGGATAACAGGCGCCGTGGTAGTGGGAGGATGTCTGGCCGCGGTCAAAATGGACGTCGGTCAATGTCTCCGAGGGATGGGAGAGTTGTGAGGAACCACATAACATCACCAGCTGCTCCACAGCCGTCGAGGGTGTCCCCACTTGCTGTAGCGAAAGTTTCATCTATGGCCCAGGCTCGACCAGAACGCCATATGGAAAGTGCTCAAGGCTCGGCACGTACCAGTCCCGAACCTCCCGTACAACCTATCGTTTCTCGTAAACGAAGGCGTATGCAGGAGTCCAGGGATGCGATGCGTCACGTTGCCCCAAGGCAGGTGGCAGACTCACCCCCACCGTTCATTAAAGAGGAACCAGTCTCCCCGCCTCCTTTCTCAGATGTCCCAGCACCTCCAGCTACTCGTAATCGGCAAGTCCAAGAGAAGCCAGTTTACATTGACTCAACATCGCCTCGGTACACCCCTGTCCCTGAACGGAGAGAGTATAGTCAGCGCGGACTCGCCTATGATCCTGAACGCTACGTCAAAAGGTATGAAATGGCCAGTCCTACGGAACCTGGTATCATGCGTGCGCCCTCGCAGATGGGATATAGGAGACCCCTTCGGGATAACCAGGACCTGCGGAGAGTTGCCAGTCTACATCATGCTCGACAACCTGAAGTACCCCAGGAATATTCGGAACCTACCGTTCAACCTCGTCATATGCGAGCAACTTCATACGCGGTGGTTGAACGGCCAACGCAATCAGAGAGGAACCCTAGGTACTACGAAGAGCCCGTGAAATCATACCCGAGGAGATACGTACAGCCAGAGGAGGAACCCCCAGCACCTGCTCCTAGGTTCCGTGACAACTACGAGGAAATGGAGATTGAACCGCGTGCCATGGCCCCACCCCAACGCCGGATTGTGGTTGATGAGCATGGAAACCAGTACTACGAATCGACATTGCCAAAAGTTCAGCAACTCCCTCCAGCCAGACATACCAAAGTTGATTCATATAATGAGCGTCCTCAGATACGCAACGGAAGCATGAGGGCAGCATCGATCATGGAAGATTCATATGGTGAGAGGAGATATGTCCAGGACATGCCGCCACCACCGCCAACATATCGCCGTGTTACGGATTATGCTCGAAGTGTGGCTCCAGAACGACGCCCATATATGCGAGAGTATGAGGATAAAGAACCGATCATGCGAAGTGAGAGCGTTCAAATGATTGATTACCCTCCCCGCCACCATACCACATATGCCGATGAACCCCCTCTCCCCCGTGAGGATGTTATTCGGGTAGCCAGCGTTCGGCCTCAACAGCATAGACAATATGAGGAGCCACGTGAAATCATTCACAGAGTACAGAGTGTGCGGCCTGGTGGGCGCGAAGTTAGTGTCTACGTCGACGACGAGCAGAGACAGCCCCGTGAATACGTCCCCATGGAAAGCCAGGGTTACGGTATAGCTCGGCCTGTCAGGGAGGAGCGTTTTTACGGCGGCGACGATGAAGGCGATCGCATGATCATAGATGGAGGCCGTGAGGTCCACAGACTTCCCCCCCGATACTAACCAACGCCTTTTGAGCTACGGAAAGAATGAGCGATGGATGGATATACGGAACCTTTTCTTTTCTCTTCTCATTTTCAGCCCTGTTTGATTATACATATTTTTCTTCCCTTTGATGGAGTATATTTCCTTTCTTTATGTTTGTGATTGAAAACTTGGGCATACGATCATAATCATATCTTCCATGGCGAAACAGGATCTGGCAAAGTTTGCTTAGCATCATCACCACCGTTTCCTTTCCTTACTTTTCTTTTTGATACATGATGGGGTGGTTGAGCATTCAAGCGGCAAATAACATCGAACCGTGTATATAATGCCATCATAATATTAATCGGGATCTTTCCAACTACCAGTCCTCTATACAGACTTGTCAAACCCCCTTACTAATTAAATCACTCACTGATCACTCTCATGCTCAGCAAGCAGTATGTCATCACCTCACCCCTGACCAAGTTCCCGTTCCGGCAAGATCTGATAAAGTTTCGGCCCAGCTACCATTTTTTTTTATCCCGAGAGTTTGCCTTTCCCGATCTTCAGAAGCCCGTGCCGAATCTTCAACCATGCCGGCATCGTAAAACGTACCCCCCCGAAAGATCAAAAACAAGCACATACCGCATACCGACATCTTCCAATCCCGTTGTTTCATTGTTTGATATTTTACATGTTTTTCTGGGCGTGAGGGAAGAAAGAGGCAAACTCCGGCATCTGGGCTGGAAGTGGTGGTCCAGGACCCCTGTCTAGTCTCGGTATACTTTCCCAGCGCACGTCGTGTGGAGATCCTGGGGGTTGGGGGAAACCTTCTAAAAATGCTTATGTCTGTCTCTCACAGCCCAGGCTTGCGTGATATGTCTTTCTATCATGGCGACAGTGACATTCTTGTCGTGTTCTATTACACAAGGGTAGGGCTAGGTCCTGTAAGATCATAGCTTAAGCTCGTCATTAATATGACAACAAGAAGGTGCTGCAAGATGACGGATCAATTCACGTCTTTGTGACCTTGGAGAGAGAGCATGAAGCGAGCACTGATACGAGGCCAACGGCGAACGGGATTGCCACCGAAGATCCCTCTCCCAGTTCCATTTCAGTTGCCGATAAAAATTGCCTCACGCAGCTCTTCTATCGTTTGCCGTCCGAGAAAATTTCGGCCCTTCCCCGGAGAAACGAGAAGCTTGCATGGAATTTCCCCAACGGGTCCACAAGAAATACGGTTCGGGTGACGACGAATTGACTTTGAACTTCAAACATTGAGACCACTGGGATAGGCTCATTCAATTCTACCGATCTCCTCTTCCGTTCACCGGGTTCTGTGGGAAGAAATCTGTAGCTCTCAGGCCGAGACTCTTTTTCCGGGTCTCCTGCTAGGGATCGACATCCCGAGTAACTGGCTGGGGTTACTCCGCGCCCGGCTGTCCATCAACATCATCTCTTCATGGATAGAACCCCTAGAAACTACCCCACCCACTCTTCCAGAAACACCATCAACTCCACAGTACTAACCTGGAGACTCCAGGTTTGGAACTTGGAGAAGGCTAATATCCGGGAAGAGCTCATTTTGCCCCTGACTTCTTGAAAATAATAAGAACAACCCCCTCCCCACCTGTCTTTGCTTCTCTCTCCACAGCCCCGGAATATTTTGTACGTCTTCTAGAGTTGAACCTCGTGGTTGTTCAAAATGGAGAATCGACGAGGAAGCGAAAATGGCCATGTTCTCTCGGAAGACAGGCCTAGTGAATCGGGTGGCCTTCATGTTGTCATGAAGAATCCATTTCTTTTTGGTGTAGCTTTGGTATGGCAAATTTTCTATATTTTCGATATCGTGTACGGAGTAGCATGATATGTTACTTCCAAGCCGTATAACGGGCCATGCTAACTCTTCCAATTGGGATGAAACAGTTCTCATCTCTTGGAGGGCTCCTCTTCGGATATGATCAAGGAGTTGTCAGCGGGGTTTTGGCAATGGAGTCCTTTGGGGCAGCCTTCCCCCGTGTTTTCACCGACAGTGGGTTCAAGGGATGGTTCGTTTCGACGCTTCTGATCGGTGAGTCCCGGCCCGAGCCCTTATGATCTGCCAAGTCCTAATATGTTTCCGTGGAATAGCCGCTTGGGCGGGATCTCTATTGAACGGGCCGATAGCAGATCGGCTGGGTCGGAAAGTATCTATGATGGTTGCTGTGGTTATCTTCACGGCCGGATCGGCCATCCAGGCTGGTGCTGTGAACGTTACTATGTTATTCCTTGGTATGCAGGAAGGTCTACCCCTAACTGGAAGTCTCATATACTGATTATTTTATTAGGTAGAGCTGTCGCTGGATTAGCTGTGGGAATGTTAACCATGGTTGTGCCATTGTATATATCAGAGGTGAGTATCGCATTTCTAACAGCTGTGTACAGGCCAAACTTAATGCTAACGATTTTACAGGTCTCCATCTCTTCTATCCGCGGTGGTCTAGTTGTTCTTCAGCAGTGTATGTTGTCTTGTGGTAGCAATTGCCACCCTTAACGGTTACTAACCATGCGTCTAGTTTCTATCACGTTTGGGATCTTAGCCAGCTACTGGATTGACTACGGGTCCAACTATATCGGAGGGACTCGATGCGCCCCGAACATCCCATATACCGGCGGAACAGCGGAGGCCCCTGCATTCGATCCTTACAACGATGTTGGCCTCGACGGATGTACCGGTCAATCAGAAGCATCGTGGCGGCTACCGTTAGCGTTGCAGATATTCCCTGCAATTGTTCTGGGAATCGGAATGATCTTCTTCCCAGACTCGCCCAGGTGGCTATTGATGAAGGATCGGGATGATGACGCATTGGCAACTCTCGCAAAACTCCGTCGTCTGGCTATTGATGATCCAGTGTTGTCCACCGAGTATCTCGAGATCAAGGCTTCGGTTCTTCTTGAGAACTCTTTCACCAAGGAGAACTACCCGGGACTCAGTGGCATAAAATTGCATGCGGCACAAGTAAGTCATCGCAAACCCCCCCACCCCTTTCGAAAGAGATAAAAGCTCACTTTTTCTGTAGTACTTTTCTCTTGTTAGCTCCTGGTCAAGATTCAAGAGGCTCGGGATTGGTTGCTCTGTTATGTTCTTCCAGCAGTTCATGGGATGCAATGGTAAGCCGAAATACAAAAAGTCCAGAGTACATTCCTGCTAATCAGCCATACAATCAGCCCTAATCTATTACGCGCCCACGATTTTCAGCCAGCTCGGGCTCAGCGGGAACACGGTACGTTTTATCCAACCCAATATTAGTTAACCTGAACTAAATCGCAACCCCCCCACCGCAGAGTTCCCTCTTAGCCACAGGCGTCTACGGCATCATCAACTGTCTCAGCACCTTCCCGGCCCTCTTCTTCATCGATAAGCTTGGACGCCGTGTCCTCCTGATGTGTGGAGCCACAGGAACCTGCATTTCGCTCGTCGTAGTTGGCGGCATCATCGGTGCTTATGGCTCTGACCTGATCAATCATAAGAGCGCTGGATGGGCCGGTATCGCATTCATCTACATCTACTGCGTAAATTTCGCCTACTCGTTCGGTAAGTCCCTTTCCTGTCCCCGTGCCCCAGAGGAAAAAGTGGCTAATGGGAGAATTAAAAAATTTGTATAGCCCCGATTGGATGGGTGTTGCCTTCGGAGATTTTCAACCTTTCCATCCGTTCAAAGGCCATTTCGATCACAACGTCGGCAACTTGGATGTGTAATTTGTATATTCCCCCGAGTTGAGCCTCTGTACGGCTTTTTAAGGAGGCCAATAAACTAACTATGCTACCCAAAAACCCAGTATCATTGGTCTGGTGACGCCTGATATGCTCGAGACTATAACGTGGGGCACATATATCTTTTTCGCCGCATTCTGTCTCATCGCACTTGCGTTTACGTTCTTTTGTATTCCGGAGACTAAGGGGAAGGTGTGTTTCACTGTTTAAAACCCTACCTAAGTATCGATGCTAACGACACTTCTCTAGACATTGGAAGATATGGACCTCGTATTCGGTGATACCGCAGCCCACGAAGAAAGGAAGCGTATCGTCCAAATCGAAGCTGAGCTTCGGGGTACACCTATCTTGGACTCTGAGCACACGAAGGCCAAGGCAATTGAGGAAGATGAACACGCTGCTTGATGTTTCTGGAGCGTCTTTTCTGGCGTGATGGGTTTTCTTTTTTAAGTCTTTAAAGAAGGGAGGTGTTTGTATTAAGTATAGACGGCATGGGAATTAGGTTCTCTGCTCCGTATCGAGGGAACGAATATAGACTTCATCGACAAACCCTGGAAATATAAACAAATCCAGAGACAAGATCGACGGGATGCAACCCAGAAACTCGATACCTATTTTTGGGGAGCCGTTATCAAAAGCGTTCATCTGGGCAAGGCGCTATTGGTCGCTCGATCTTGCAACAAAGTTTCGAGGGGTTGGATGGAGTCATGGGATGGATGGCGGGTATCTGCCGCCCGAGGTTGCACGTAATATGGAAAATAAAGTTTCAGATACGGAAGCTGGTCCCCAGAGAAATCACGCCAAGCATGAGTTGGAGGGAGATCAGTCGCCTCATTCACGGGAAGCCATGGTGGGGTGGTTCCGAGCAGTCAGACACACCCGGGGGTGGAACATCTAGCACTTCAGGGGGGTCGTGGTCGTTATGAGATCGATAGATATCCACGGATCTGGAGCTTGTTTGTGTTCTATCTTCGATGGCTTCCATGCACTGGTGTCACTCGCACCGGGGTTTTCCCGGCTTCTTAAATCTCGGGGGTAGGGGATGTACCCGCCCTTGTTTGGCTCAGTGAGGTTGTTATCGCATTTCAAACTCCAAGGCGGACAGGCCAAATCTCGAGCGGCTGACACGAGTCTAATATAAAAATCCTCCGCCTCAGACATATTCGGAGAGTTTTGGAATAATCCCTTCAAGCATGGCTTGATATCAGTCTCGCGATGGGCTGTACCCAGCTCACCCCATCTGGCGCTAACGGGGCTCCTTCAAGCCCATTGCCACGTCCGTCCTCACGACGATGCTACATGAAACTGCACATTGTGCAGCCATTCAGAATGCACAATCACTTGCGCCTGTCCTCGTTGACATTATCAAGCCCGTCTGCATTGCCTTGCAATTGATAGTTTCTGGGGCCGTCTCAAGGTATGTATCCCGGCTTCTGGGTCGGGGAGCAGATCTGTCAACTTGTCTGGCATGGTTTTATTGGATTGTCCCCTTGAGACTGGGGGGATATGAGGCTGTCCGTCAGGCTTTAGGGGTCCTATGGAGTATATGGGAGTTTCTGTCCAGAACGGCTGGTAAAATCAAGTCGAACCCCATGGTCACCAGGACCATGCAGCACGTTTTACCCTTCTATAAAGTTCCTTGGCCAGTTAGGAATAGAATAGCAATTAAGATGGCGTATATATCTTAATGGATGAACGCCTCAGGGGGTTTCAGCTTCCGATGGAGTGTTGTTGAAATTAAAATAGCTGAGATATTGATCTAGCCTGTTACAGCTAGTATTATCTAAAGTTAACCAATGGAAGAGCTAATTTATTGTGGGACCGTCTGCCGTGAAGAGCCAAGAATAACCTCATGTTGCGGTTCTTCACGCACAACTGCATCTTGATTAAATTCAAATCTAAGTCAAAAGCCATTGTGTTCCTACATGGACGCTCTTTGATTTGGTATGTGGAATGCCTTGCACTTTGGGTCCATATACTGTATGCTCCTGCCTTTAACTGGTCCCTTGGGCGGGCCTCTGCGGCACTCTGTACCTGGCACCTCACACAAATGTCTAGGAAACTTGTACAAATAAACCCACTCCCCAGATAATATGGCTTCGAGCCCCCTGGAGAATGGAGGGTTTGGAGAATTTCACAACTCCCCAAGACGTGGATACGTGATATTGGCTTCGAAGTCAGATCGTGCTCCGCATAAACTCCCATATTTAGGTCTATTTGGGAATTAGCGTTGGAGGACAAAAGCTTAGGATGTATGAGACGTTTGACGAATGGCTTGTGGTCGACCAACACCGGATCCTCCCCCTAAACTCAGCTACAGTACATATTGAGAAATCAGTTCCCGCCAACATAGGATCATCACAGAAGAAAACGAGTGTAAAAATGCAGAAACAAGATTGTTGGCTCGAAAGGCGTTGATCACCCATGATTTACATTCTAGCTCGGGACAATACATGTAGGTATGTCGGGGCGTACGAACTGAGCGTCAAAGATATTGGGGTTTATCCTCAGAGTACTTATGTCAGAGCTGCCTGCACATCTCGACCTCGTCCGACATGAGCTGGTTATAACATTAACAATGGCGATTTTGGCGACTACCCTGATCTCGCTGGTGCCAGTGACGGTTGGCCTGGTGCTGATTATAGGCGTTATCTCGGTGAGCATGCATTTTCTTTCTACTATCCCCTCTATGATGGCAAGACGACTGACTCAGGGGGATGCGATAGATCCCTCTATACTGCATATATGAGATATTCTTCCATCCATTTGCAGGGTACCCTGGGCCACCACTTGCCAAACTCACAGCCCTAAGAGGCACTTACCACGTGTGGAGGGGTGATGTCCATCTCGATATGTGGCGTTGCCATCAGAAATATGGTGAGAACATTGATGTACACACCTAGACACAGCCTATGCTGTCGTCGGGGGCTCTCTTGCTGATGGAAGTGTTGTAAAAAGGCCCGATTGTTCGCTATGGTCCCGATCACTTGCTGTTTGATACTGCAAATGGGATGAGGGGTGAGTGCCTTTGAGTAGTTCACCTCAACGCGGAACCCTTGTGACCTTGTAGGCTAATAAACCAAAGATGTCTTGGGCCCTGGGAAGAACTTCGAAAAAGGCGGATCGTATAAACGCCTGCACACTGGAGCTCTCAATATCCTCACAATGGCGGACAGGAAGAAGCACGGGAAGAGACGCAGGTTACTCGGTCCCTGGTTCACCGACAAAGCTCTCAAGGAGTTTGAACCGGAATCACTGAGCCGTATCAGAAAGTTCTGTGCGGCTATAACCCCAGCCCAAGCGCAGAGTAATAGCCCGAACGGATGGGGATCTCCCGTGGATATGACACATCTGTTTTCGTTCCTGGTTTTCGATACGCTGAACGCCCTTGTCTTCGGTCTCGATCGAAAACTGATAGAGGCGCATCAGCACAGGTCTGTCATTGCTGATATAGAAGAATTGCTACGTCGAAGCGCCGTTCTGTTATATTTCCCGCTCCTTTATCTGGGAAGAATAGATAAAGCGATATTTCCAGAAGCTGAAAAAGCTAGCCGGCGGGTGTCCAAATATATGAAAGGAGTTCTCCAGGAACATTCTTCTCGAGCTTCCAGTGGGAAGGTTTCGACCAGTAAAAATGTGCTTAGTTACCTCCAAGTCACCAAGGACCCCGAGACAGGCGAGTCACTCTCGCCATCGGAATCGAAGGCAGAAGCTGTCGTTATGACCATCGCTGGTAAGGATACTACTTACGCAAATTTAGCAACAAGTCGAGAAACTACTAACATCGCCAATGCTTGTAGGGAGCGACGCCAGTTCCTCCGCCTTCTGTGCCATCATGTTCTACCTAATAACCAACCCCCACGTCTACTCCAAACTAGCCACCGAAGTACGAAGCACCTTCACCTCCGAAGACGAAATCCAAACCGGAGAAAAACTGAGAAGCTGCCGATACCTCCGCGCGTGCGTCGACGAGAGCCTCAGGATGTCACCGCCCGTTGGACAGAGTTTATTCCGGGACGCAGGACCCGGGGGAGCATTCGTCGACGGCCACTACATCCCAGCCGGATACGGCGTTGGTACCGGGATATACAGCCTGCACCATAACCCAACATATTTCCCACGCCCGTTCTCATTCCACCCGGAACGCTGGCTAGTCGATACTTCGGGACTAGATGGTGGATCGACACCCGAGCAGCTCGAACTAGCCAAATCAGCCTACATCCCCTTCTCCATGGGCTCGCGATCCTGCATCGCGAAATCCCTCGCCCTGAATAAGATGCAAGTCACCATCGCGATTCTGATCTGGAAATTCGACTTCAAGATGGCTGATGGGCCGGGGGGTGAGTTGGGGGCGGGTAACCCGTTGTCGTCGGAGTTTGGGAGGACGAATCCCGGGGAGTTTCAGCTTTATAGCCATGTTACGAGTACGAAGAAGGGGCCGGTTGTGCAGTTTCGACCGCGGGTGGTGGCTGGTGGGGAGGGGGTGGACTGATCTGACGCCGACAATATCTCTTAACTCTCTCTCTCTCTTTCTTCATTGTATTGTTTTCTCGAGGCTGGGCGGGGGCGGGTTTTAGTTACGGAAAAGGAGGCAGTAATGTGTTTTTTTTATCTGGAAGATTGGTATAGATATTAGGTGGGTAGTAATTGAAGTAATTGAAGTAATTTTTTCGATCCCACATCCTCGAACAACTTTCCGTACGAGATGCGAATCAGAAATAGAATCACAACAACTGCCCCATGGTCTTCCCATATCAGTCATAGACATCAAACGAGTTATGTGAAGTGGTGAGACTTGATGTTGGTTACAGCCTACCGACGCAGTCTAGGATGATGACGTGACCAAAAAAGGGTTGCGTGCCTCAATTCTACAAATGGAAGTGTTGAAAAGCTTGACCCCGAACTGAAGTTGGTACCCAGCCGTAGCCACGATCTAGACATGTTTATGGTGAGGGGAGGGGAACTTTCTAAACGCGACATCCATAAGGATTAAGGGATTATCTCGGGCTTACGTCAACCGTACGATGGCTGTTGACGTACGCTTCAGGAAGATAAGAATATACATATTTGTTCAGGCAATCAAGGTGTTGGTTCTTCACAATGACTCCAGAAATTCTCCATACAAGGTCTTACTTACCTGAATATCCTAGAAAGAGATCCAGCAGCTCATTTAATATCTGCTAGATGTTAATATCCATGGGGCCGTTTGGCCAGCTCGCCCTTGCTCGAAATAGTTACGAACTCTCAGTGGCTCAGCAAAAGAGAGAGTGTCACAATGGATTCGTGAGGAAGATGTCTCAGTCTCAGCCCTCAAGTCCAAGGGGCAATAATACGCCGAGGAAAGAAAAGAAAGGGATTGTTTTTCGGCCTCGGTGCGCAAATGTCTCTGAGTCTTTTAAGGCCAGATAAGATAGATAGACGTGTCGCACATGGGATCTGGGGCTCTGAATAATAAGGACTAATAATGTCTTGCGCATGCCAGTGGGGGAACGCCCTGGAACAAATTTGGAGTATCTGGAGTGTTGCGTAAGACAGTCGACGACTCGACGCATCAGCAAGGAGTTGGATAGGCGTGAGTGACGTGACGGGCTGGTCGATTGAATGCGAAAGACAGTGCCAGTGCCAGTTCGCAAATCGGCTCCGCGGATGTGTCTGATTTTTCGCCAAGCGAACATTCTCCAGTGTTTCTTCTTGTTTCTTTTTTATTTTTGTTTTTTGTTGTTTTTTGGCACTTCCGTCATTTGTGTGAGAGAATTGAGTTTGTCGTGAGCTGAGTTGGAGAGAAGGGTACTCTATCTATGCTGGAGTTGATGCGGCATACCAGTGCAATTTTGTAGAAATAGATGTTTGACTGTGATCCCATTCCTCATCTTGTTGTTGATATCTGCGATCTGGTCTTTTCTCTTCTCTTCTCTTTCGTTCCTTCTTTCCTTCTTCTTCTTCTTCTTCTGCTTATCTTTCCTGCGCCTCTTTTTCGATGATGCCAAGTGGGTCACGAGATATGTCTGTTACTAAGATTCCACGTGATAAGAAACGTGACCAGCGTCATCCTTGCAGGATTTTGAAGAAGAGACGACGTTCACGATAATCACACAGAAAGAAGAAGAAGAAGAAGAAGAAGAAGAGAAGGATTCTTTAGTTGTGCGTCAGTCAGATAGTTGAAGCAGAGTTGAAGAACAGAAGAGGAGCTATCGTCCATCAAAGCATCATCCATCAATCGACAAGGGGAAGATCAAAGAAGACCGAAGAAGCGAAGAAGCGGAAGAAGACGAAGAATCTCACGAACAAACCCGAACGGACTCTCAGACCAGGAAGAGGACCATGAACGCATTTTCCCTGTCATTGAACCCTGTATCTCGATTCTAATTCCTGCTTTTTACAACGATCAACTGGTTTGTTCGACTCCAGAACTTGCTGCACGGCGTGATTCGAGAACGAGCGAAAAGAAGAACGAGTTCTGGTCCGTCTTTTCTCTCTCTCTCTTCTCTCCCACTTTTTGAGGCTGAGGCTCTCTGGGCTGACTCGTCGAACGACGAAAGGCGACAAAGATATCTCTCGTCCTCGTCTTTTCCCGATAAACCCGCCTAGACTCTTTCGACATCCAGCCTAGCGCTGAACCTGGCCCGCTACTTCCTCCAATTCCATCTTCGATCCTCTCTCTCTCTTCGATCTTCTCGCTCTTCTCATTCTTGTTCTCTTTTAGCCGTCCCTCTCTCTCTTTCACTTTCTCTGAGGTCACTTCAACCGATTCTCGGTCGACCACCGACCAGCAACCACAACTCAACTTACCCCAGTCTCTTTCCCACACCTTTCTTCCTCCTCTCCTCCTTCCCTCCCGCTCTCCCTCTCTCCCTCTCCCTCTCCCTCTTGCTATCGATTCGATCCTCCCCCACCGAGGGCCTCCCTTCGTCATTCACCACGCAACCACCTCCACCCCTCCCATACCTCAACATCCGAACCCTTCCGTCCCCTCCCGGGACAGATCCCCCCAGAAACTGGCACCATGCACAAGATAACGAATTTCACCGGCCAGGCTCGACATGGCTGGGAGAGAATGACTCCTGCCTTTGGCATGTCCTCCAGACCTCACAACGACATGTCCAATTCACAACAGTCCCTTCGCCGACCCCACGGTGCTCCTCCTGTCACTCCTCCCTCGGGCGCTGATTCAACAGTCAACCTCTCCTTCAACGTTCCCTTCTCCTCCAACCTTGCTGGTCCTGACGTCGAAGACGTCCTGCACTCCAGTCCAGGGGCCTTCCAACGGTGGACCTTCCCCGAGGGCACCGAGGAAGACACCCCGATCCACAAACTTCCCGTACATGCCAACAACGTCGAGAATCTAAGGAAAACATGCCGTCAGATTGGCGAGAGCAGTGGAGGAAGGATCGAGGCCACAGTTACTTCATCAGAGCCCAAAGCTGTGCAGTCATTACAGCGAAGACCTCAAGGTCTTGTCACCAATGTCTGCATCTCTGGTGATAGTGAAACAGTACACAAGATGAGGGCCAAGATTCTAAACGAGACTCCCATTTCTCTTGTACGTTCGCGTCTTTTATTATGTCCGCTTTGTCCCATACCACGCCCTATACTAACATATATTTAAAGCGTTGTGCGACAGTCGACATCGATGTGAACTTGGTTGTGGATGGAAATACGAACGGTGTCCGCACCAGCGTTCTAAACCACATCGATATCCTTGCGAAATACACAGGCGCCGATATTTTCCTGCTCAGCCCTCGTGGCGTCGACGCTGACACCACTGCTGTATCGTATGGTCGCACTGCAGAGAATGGTCTCGACCCACGGTTCCGTGTCGCCATCTATGGTGACATAGAGAGTGCAGAACATGCAAAGACCAGGGTTCTCATCTTGATTGATCAGATCGTACGTCTACCGGACCCCCCTGTCCTACATCGTGATTTACTAACATCAAACTCTTAGTTGAAACGTGAGGTTGATGCCATGAAGCTGGAGTTGACTATGCACACTCTTGTCTGCGGCAGGACTCGCAAGAACATCAAGCTCATTGAAGCCGCTACCAACACAGCAATCTACTTCCCACCACCATTCCCTCGTGTTTTTGGATACATACCACCTGGAGCCCATCGGAGAAGTGAAGATGAAGTCTTTATTACAGGAGCGACTAAGGAGCAGATTTTTCAAGCCAAGCAGAAGTTACGAGAGCTAGTCCTAGGAGTGAAGATATACGTCAAGGATGTGGTCGTCTCTGCCAGCAAAATCGACAGCATCTTACTCGATCGTCTGGATAAGGTACGAAGGGTCATGGAGATGAATGGGTCTTATGTTCTCTTTCCACAGCTTGGCAGCCAGCGAGGCGTGGTACGCATCCAGGGAACGGAAGTTTTGCATGTCGAGCGCACTGTCCGGGAGGTCATGGCTCTGGTAAGCTGCGCTCCTCTCCGACTAAACTAATACATTGACTAACGGCAGTTAAATAGGCTGGTCAATTCTATAGCGCTTCATGGTGGATCATCATGCCCGACCCTGCACAGGGGGGTATGCGTGCACCTTCCCCAGCCGACGTTAGGACTATGCTCTCTGATATCTGCACGAACTCCGGCGCCGACGTAAGCTTCGATAAGTTGACTTTCACCATCAATGGATCCGATGATGCTGTCAAAGCTGCCATGATGGTCATCTACCAGATTCCTTTTGTCAACCGAACTCCGTACCAGATGCGAGTGAAGATTGAGTTGGCGAATGAGCACAAGGAGTTTGTTAGCGGGAAGAAGAACGGCAAGATCAACAAGATCATGGGACAGAGTAAGCTGATACTTTATACCCTTTTTGTCTCGAGTATATTTGCTTACACTATTTAGGCAACGTTCAAATCATTTTCGACGGATTCAACGAATACAACTTTTACATCGACGTCTGCGGTACTCAATACGAAGCCACGAAGAACGGCCTAGACCTCGTCGAACAGGAAATGCCCGCCTCCATCTCCTTCCACGTTCCAGACCAATACCACAAGCGTATCATTGGTATCGGCGGCCAGCACATTCAACGGATCATGAAGAAGTACTCCGTCTTCGTCAAGTTCTCCAATGCCATGGATCGTGGTGGAGTTGGGAAAGAGGATGATGATGTCAAGGTTGACAATGTCATTTGTCGTACTCCCGCACGAAATGCCCAGAGCCTCGACTTGGTCAAGCAGGAGATTATGGATATGGTCGAGAAAGTTGTAAGTTCACCCTATTGGCTGTGAACCGTGATGGCCCCTTACTTATACCCCTTTAGGATGCGGAATTTGTCTCCGAGACTGTTGTCATCAATCGGCTTTACCATCGAGAACTGATTGCGCGGATGTCCGAGATTGAGGAACTTGAAAAGAAGTGGAATTGCAAGATCGACTTCCCCAATACCGAGTTAGCGAGTGATGTCGTTACCATTTCGGGGCCCGAGTACCAAGTCCCGCAGGCAGTTGATGCTTTCTTGGTAAGATTATATTACTCCGTCGTTAAAGATCCCACCACTAACGTATATCTCCAGGGAATGGTGCCTGAAACCCACGAGATCTTGTTCCGCACCTCTTCTGAGCTCCAGGATTTCCTTAAAACCCCAGAGTCCTTCGATGATGTTCGCGAAAAACTCAAGGAGCAATACGAGGTCGATGTCGTCGTCGATACCAACTCCGAAGCCCCTAAGCCGGAAGGGGAAGGCGAGGAAGCCGCTGAACCTCAACAGGATCGACTCGTCCTCGGATATACCCGTAACAACGCTGGAGGATTGAAGGACGCTATCGACTTCCTTATTTCCAAGCTTGTCTCCCACGGACTCGACGCCACAACCGTCAAGGGAGCCATCCCTCGGCCCAAGTCCGACTCTTTCGAAGAGTCGCTTCCATTCTTCGACTCCAAGCTCCTGCAGCATGCTCCTGCTCCCCTGATGACAGATTCGCCAACACGGCCCAGCTTCGCAGACGACGCCAGTGAGCGTGGTTCAATCTTTGAACGCCTTCGCAAACCCGGCAGCATGTCTTCCTTCTCATCCTTTATCGGACGCAAGAACCAGTCCGCTTCCCCCGGATCATTCTTCAAACACGCCTCTAGCAACGCGTCTAAGGCATCTCTCGTCTCCATGGAATCCCGCGATAGCGGCTATCGCAACCCATGGAACGATTCCGGTGTCAATCTTCCTGAGGAAGATATCCCAATCGGCACCGCCCACAGCAGCAACGGATGGCCAACTCGGTTTGACCATAAATTTCCTTTCGGCACGGCTCCGGGTGACATGACCCCCAAGCATGATCCCCGCGCATCCTTCGATAGCGGCCGTCCTAGTACTTCCAATTCTACTTCTGGATACCCGGCCCCAATTGGGCCACCACGTTAAAATACCCCATATTTTTATACCAAAAACAAAACCCCTTCTTCTCTCTACTTGCTACCAAAAAGCAGTATTATACGAGTCCCGTGTCAGTCAGCAAGATACCCCACCACCGTCGTTTATGCAGTTGTTGATGTCGTTGATGTTGTTGATGTTGATGTTTTTCCATTGTCCTCTTTTTTTTTCTGTCTGTTGCAAATGATACCAAGAGAAAGAAAAGAATAAAAAATGTTTTACACAAAAGGGATTGGGTTTACTCTACTTACTTACATGCGACTTAAGCGCTTGCTTGCTAACATAAAAGCCTTGAAAAAAGCTTTTTTTCCCAACTTGCCTTCTGTCTGTCTTGATATCTTCTCTCTTTTCTCTCTCTCTTTCTCTCTCTTACTTCTATTTTCCTGATTCCCATTTTCCTTTTCCATTTTCCTCTCTCGCTTTTTCTCCCCTTGTCAGCGGATCATACGCAGATCATTCCGCTGACAAAACAGGTTGGTTCTTTGGCTGGGACTATGGTGCGTGCGGTGCGTTGGTGTAGGTGTATGTAGGCTTAGCTTGCTTGTTTGCTTGCATTGTTGTCAGGCGCGCTTCGCGATTCGGGGGGGCCGGGATAGGATGGGATGGGATTGAATGGATGGGATGGGATTATATGGAATGGGATGGGATGGGCGAGGAATGGGGGAAGGAAACGAAGCGAAATGAACGAGAACGAAAGAACGAAACGAAAACTTGATACCATACATACCAGGGAAATTTATATGATGACTTCTTCTTTTATTATTTTTTGCTTTCGCTCTGCTCACTCGCTCTTGATTCCATTCTTATTATTGCGCAGGTGTGGTGGGATGGTTCCCGAGTTTACTCTGCTTTTTGCATTGTTGCTGTTGCTGGTTGCTGGTGGCGTACGAAGAATCGGTGAGGGCTTTTTTGTCTCTCTTTCTTTCTTTCTATATATTGTTGGTCGTTGCCTTTTATCTTATGATACCTACATGTTCGCCAAAATCTATGTTATTACTTTTTCATGTTGTGGTGTTCTCACTACCTCTCTGCCTCTGTCTCTTGTCCCCCTCTTTCTATATCTACCGGCATCCAGAGGAATGGGTTATATAAAAGGAATTGAAGTGAAAAGTAAAACAAACCCCAATTTGAAGTCAATCTGAAAACAAGCAGTTCGTCTCGGGGCAATACTCGCAATTACAACGCGCATCGTGATATTCATAAGATGTGATCGCAGTCTAGCATCGTATATATATATTTTCAGAAACTTGAACTTGTAACCGGGGGGGAGGGAGATATTGGGCCATCGAACTCATTGGAATATTAATTATCTAGCTACCTGCTACTGCCTATCCTATCATATCCTATGCCCCGTTTCAAAATTTTCACTCCTCCACACAGCAGCTGCCGCTGCCACATATATATAAGAAAACGAGAGTCAACAGCTTAGACAGACGTATACCCGAACACAGAATAAATTGATTAAAAGACCAATTAAAAACTTAAAAGCTAAAAACGAAGAGCGAAATGCAGATTATAAACCGTGTACTATCGATAATTAACAAAAAACAAAACGAAAAAGAAGAAGCAAAATCGAAGAGAAGAGAAGAGAAGAGAGAACTCAGAAGAGAGATGATGGTAGTAGTTAGTGTATGTAGTTGTATGTTGGTAAAAGCGCAAAGAAAACGAGATATAAAAAATGGACCAAAAAGCAAAGCAAAAACCCCATCCGTCCAAACCTTCATAATATAAGAAAAAGGGAAAGTGCAGTATACAAAAGACTAAGGAACGAGAAAGAAAATGAGGCTCAAGCGCGGAGTAGTGTCGTCTGAAAACGGGAGAGGTAGATATTCAAGGCCAAGGGAGAGAGAGGTGTGTGACAGAGAGATATCGACAGAGAAAATTATTATGCTTGGCCCTCTATAAGTGAGTAAGTAGTAGGTAGGGCTGATGATATTCCAAGAGAGAGAAAGAAATGATTTGCTAGAGGGGAAGAAAATGAAATAACTCTTCATGGCCTGCTAGAACGCGTGTTTTTGAACGTGAGAAACCGAAAAATGAGAAATATTATGTTACGTGTTTAGATGGCGAGGGCGCTTTGATAGATCATAGCTGACCAGATAGGACAGCTTCGGTAGCTAAGAGAAGAGTAGATGTTAGCTATGAAAGATGGTGGGAAGGAAAAAGGGAGCGATAACTTACCAGAACTAATATACGCCCTCTTAGCATCAAGACTAACCCCAAACCTCCTCTCCAACTCCGCCTTCACACTCTTCTTAGTAACAGTCATCAAATCCGCCGTCTTCAAAATATCCCTAATCTCAGCGAGTAGCGCATCATCATTCGGCAGGCCCGTCAGATCCGCAAGTTCCATCTCAGACCCCTGAGCCATCATCTCCGACGGCGCCAACGACATCCTCGACCCGCCTCCGAAACGGGGCATATCAAGTTGCGACATCGGTCGGGAGCCGGGGAAGCCGTATTCAGATTGGCCTGGGTGGTAGGATTTGGTGCCGTAAGAGAAACCGGAGACTTCGGATTGGTTGTCGAGTTGGGTCTGAGCTTCCCAGAGTTCGGCCTGGTAGTCTTCCCACTTCTTTTTGGGGATCATGTTGGGGTCGAATTTGCCTTCGTCGGAGATGACGACCTTGCGACCCTTTTCTCCAGTAACGACACGGGTGTTACCCCACGAGAAGTCGTCCATGTGCCAGAAAGCGTAGAGTGGGAGGGCGAGGGAGAATACCGGCATAGCGAGAACGTAAATGATCATCCACCCAACCATCTCCCACTTCCTTCGGAGGATGAAAATAAGAGCTTGTAAACCGTAGATTGCACCGAACAGGATGAACGCCGTGATGGGAATGATGCTCGAGTCCATGACGATAAGAACAATGAGGTAGACGATATACCCGACAGTGACTGGCTGGATGATGGTACTGAGCAAATCAACGAAGACAACGAATCTCATACTGAAGCAGCAGAATCCACAAAGTTGTTGCAGCGGGATAAGCTCCATGAGATTATGCACTGTAGAGTTGATCCATCGTCGACGTTGGGAGAGGAAAATAGCCCAGCTGTCCGGTGCAATGGTCCATGCATGAGAGTCGAACGTGAATCTCGTCTTGTACCGTGGGTGATACTTCAAAAGCAGAGTCGTCAAGTAACGATCCTCACCAAGATGCAGTAGATTCTTCATATGGAGGGTATCAACTCGAATCTCGGAATAAGCGTCAACTACCTCACGACTGACGAATAGTGGTTTTCCAGTCTCGCTTGCCCTAATCCTGAACATGGTAAAGCAACCAGGCAAACAAGTGACGGATCCGAAAAGACTCTCGAAGGCCTTTGTCAGGTTATGGGAGATATAATACTCGTAGACCTGAATCATAGTAACCAGAGACGCCCTCGCGTTGGTAAGCGCAGTTTCACCACAGAGACCGATGAGTCGAGTATCGTGCAAGAAAGAAGCCACCATCCGAGTCGCCGAGTCAGGAGCAACAACCGTATCGGCATCGACTTGCAATATGTACTCATAAAACGTCGGATTGACACCGATAATATTCCGAATCTGATGATGCATCTCCAACTCCATCGGGTTCATGGGAAGGTTATAATGGATGCGGTTAAGGAAACGCATGAGAACCAATTGAGAGTCTCGTTTACCACGGTTACCGGGTCGGGATACTTCGGAAGGCTTTCCAACTTTGACGACGACGAGGAAGGGAACGATGTGGCCCTGGACTTCATAGAGACCAGAGTACACTTTGCCCATGTTATGCTGCTTCAGACCCTCACCTAAACTCTCGAAGCTGAGAGGCTCGGGGTCGACGGTCTCAGAAACACCGAGAATGTCGAGCACGATACGCGGGGTGGGACGGTCGTTTCCTTGTCCGATAATCATACCATCGCAAATAACGACAAGCAGCTTGCGTTTATCATCGTACTGCATTCGGGCCATTGACTCGATAGCACGTCGAAGAGAATCTTCATCTTCCGTGTACGCTGGAACCTGGCAGATAATGAACTTATCAAGGTTCTCAGGGAGATTCTTCTTTCCAAATTGCAACGCAGCAAAGAACTTGAAACCAATGATACAAGCCAACATGATCGAGATGGCGAGCAAGAAGTACTGCGAGAAGAGACACTGAGTCGAGTTTCGAGTATCCAATTTACCTACGTAGAACAGATTGTTGAGGCAAAGCTCCATACGATCACGCAAGTCGGGGTCGAGGTTGAGATCGGTCCAGTACTTGGTGACATCTTCTCCAGCTCTCTGCTGGAACAAACTGACGACAAGCGGATCCATGAAGTCAACATCGACATTGTCGGGGACCTCTTCACCTTCGGGCGCTTTCTGTCTACGCCCTCCTTTGATATAATCGGTGAAATCGTAGATCCCTCCGTTCAAAATCGCAATAGACTGGGACTTTCCAGCGAGTGTTTCAAGATATTCTCGAGTATAGCCGATATGCCCTTTCTTGTAGTTGGCCCGAAGAAGGATCATTTGTTCCCAGAACCAGTCAGCACGAGGGTCATCCGTCCAGTACCGGAAGTCATGGTAGCCGGCGTTGATGTCGCCGGCACTGATGACTGCCGCGGCTCCGGAGATATTGGTCGGTGCATAATCAGCTTGGACTGTAGGATCGATACTGCCGTCCTTACCTTGGCAGAGAGCCGAAACCTGAACGGGGAAGAGGGA
This sequence comes from Arachnomyces sp. PD_36, assembly GCA_032988195.1. Taxonomy (NCBI): domain Eukaryota; kingdom Fungi; phylum Ascomycota; class Eurotiomycetes; order Onygenales; family Arachnomycetaceae; genus Arachnomyces; species Arachnomyces sp. PD_36. The sequence goes on along the minus strand of JANTQE010000020.1, from coordinate 116,366 downwards.
TGTTGCGTCGAAACCGGCGTACTTCTTTAGGGACTCTTGAGGTACGATAGACGGGTAATGAGAGGGCATGAACTCTCCCAGATCGAATACCTCACCGCGGATAGCGATATAAGCGCTGTTCCCGTCTTTACCATTGTGGGAAGTGAGTTCCTCTGCGGAATAAACATGTTGAGTGGGACAGATTAGACGTGGGAAACCAACAATGATGAACACGACGAAGAGACAACTGAGCCAGATGAGCAGGTTGATAGCGAACTTCTCTCTCCAGGCAATACGGATGTCCTTCCGTTTCATGCGACCAACAAAGCGAATCATGAAATCGGGTATGTAGAAGGTAAGAGCGTAGACAATCACCAACCAGCGTTTGCGGGATCCGGAGTCGACAACATCGTCCACCTCCTCCATCTTCTTCTTATTTCCCTTCTCAGCCATTTGCTCTCGGGTTTCTAAATTCTGGAACATGTCGCCGGGGTTATAGTTGGAAGCGCCAGCATCCGAGCGTCCGTCGAGCTCCCGATTATTAAAGTAACCCTTGGTCTCATCCCCGTAGATATAGGCGCCTGGAGAAGGAGAGTTATCGGACCCACCAATAAGTCGAAGCTTAGAATCACCAGCACCGCCGCGAGCGGCAGCAGGAGAGAGCATTCCGTCACCGCTATCAGCCCCATCTGGGGAATAGACAGGCATAACCCGTTCTCCAACCTTGGCCACATCTGCCCAGCACCTTTCACTCAGGAAGACACCAGTGCTGCCTACACGAGCTTCATTACCGGGCCATCTCTTCTCATCTAGGACCATTTCAGCTTTCTCTTTCTCACTGCCGACGATGATGTTTTCGGCCTCTGCAAGACCGAGGAACTCGCCAAATGGCAGGAAGACACTGAAATCGGCATTGCGAAGCCTCTGGCTGGTTTCTGCGATTCCAAATGTTTGCATCTGCATACGGACACACTTGCTGTCGAATTGGTTGGCGATTCGGCGGTCGTTGGGTTTAAGACAGAACACGAAGTATGGGTTGACGTTGGGAGAGGACAGGGACTTGTTGATGTCGTCGAGTGAGCTCAGGAATTGGGATGCGGCTCCCTGGTTGAGTCCACTGGCGGAACCCTTCTTCCCTCCGTTCTTTCCGCTACCTGCTTGACTGATATCGTCTCCATCTCCGGCCTCTGACTGAGCGATGCGAGCCAGTCTGGAAGTTCGATCTGTCTTCCGTCTGGCCATGCTGGGCATTCTCATAGGCTTGGAACTGACCTGTGCTTGGAGAATGGCGGTTTTCTCCTTGGGGTGAGTGATTTTCTGCAAGGCTTCCTGTCCAAAGAGTTCACGAACAAAGTCGCTCTTGGTTGAATTGATCAGATTCATGAGATCTCCGGAGATAAGGTCCCCGTTTTCTTCCACAAGCCCATTGACTGGGTATTCGACCTCTCCTGCAAAGTGGTTAATCGCAAATGTTGCTGCGTTGTTCTGCGTGGCAAAGTTGCTTCCAGGGACCGTGGTCTTCGCACTTCCAACAGTGATGGCAGGGTTCTTCTTCTCAAATCGCTTCCTCAAACTCTCAAGCAACTGCATATCGGTTCGTCCACGTCTGGTCTGGTCATCTAAGATAGCTAGAACACCATTCCCCTGCTTAAGGAGTCCTCGAACGGCGTCTGAATTGTCAAAGTAGCTCGTGGATGGAACAGTGACCTCTTCGGTTTCCAACATATCGGCTTTACGCTCAAAGAAACTCTGGAGACAGTAGTTGTACAGCGATTCGGTCGCCGCATTGTTTAGAAGCTGGTCCAAAGTCGAACCTGTAGAAGCAGACTGAGCGAAACCCGGGAAGTCGACAACGGAGACGGTGTTTGCAACGGCCTCCTCAACAGCGCAAGTACGCTGGTTAATCTGCTCAATAACGTAGGTAACGAGAAGGGAGTATAAAGTCCGTGCAAGTTCGTCCGCATTGTTTCGTGCTCCGTTCGGATCCAACATGACAGTGACACGCTCCCGGTGGAGGGTTTTGGTCTTGTAACCAAGGCTGTTCTCAAGATCCTCCGTGCTCAAACCAAGGAAAGCTGCGACAAAGCCAAGAACATCTCGGTTCTTAACCATTGTAACAGCTTCACCTCCTTCATGCGAATAACCACCACTTTCTTCCGCTCCTGTGGTGGTTGACTGGCCAGTCATAAATTCGAGTTGTCCAAGATGCAGAATACTAGCCAAAAGTTGACAAATTTCCGCAATTTCACTACGGGGGAATTCCAACTTTCGTAGAGCGGTTTTGAAGTGCTGGAAACCCTCTGCATCGTTGATACCGACTTTCAGCTGGGTGGGGTGACCAAGATAGCGCCATCTCTTATGTCCAACTGTTGCAGAAGACCTATTCCCGGCACCACTGGTCTGGACGTTTACCGAGTTCTCGATACCCAAATGCGCCTTTTCAGCAGCTGTTGTCCCTGCAAGTAGATAGTACAGAACGTGGAAACTGCGCTCCCCTGTTGGTACAGATGATATACGGCTCCTTTCAAGGCGATGATCCAAGATCTTCCCTCCTATTAACGTGGGGTTGAGGGTCGACGAGGCATCATACTGCAATTCGAAAAACAAGCCAGCTTTGGATGCGGTAGGGGTGGTTACGGATTTGGTCGTGGTAAGGGTATCGAATACGAAAGCAGCGAGGGAAAGCTTTGTCGAAAGTGGGGTGGAAGAGAAAGCTAGAAAGGAAGATAGAAGGTGGGATCGTATGGTAGTCTTGCCGGATCCTGATTCTCCTCTGATGGTGGGGTATGGTTAGAATGCACGTCGACTCTGAATTGGAATTCCATATATAAGGGGTCTTACAGGAAAACGACGGCCTGGTTCTCTCCCCTAGTCCCTAGTCGAGTCCAAGCACGCCTTGCCAGGTCCTCTGCCTCCCCCATAGCACTTCCTTCCTTCCCGCCATTCGAACCCTTTGTCGACGAAGTGAAGGTATTTAAACAGATCAGCGCTTGAGAGGACAATCGAGCAGTCGGTTCAAGGACATGGAAGCTGTCAAACACAAGTATTAGTATCTTATATACAACTTCCCTTGAAATTGGGTAGGGGGTTATTCGTACCGGCTGGCCAAGTGCGCGGTTAAGTGAGTATCGGACTGCAAGTGTGATGGAAGCGAAGGCAGGGACGACTGGGCGTGAGAGGGCGTATTGCCCTGCGACGATTGAAGAGCCATACTCGATCGTGATCCTTGTCGGGGCTCTATATATCCCACGCGGGCCCCAAGCTAGACCGAAGGTCTGGAGATTGCTGTGTACCGGTTGTGCTGTCTTCGCTGCAAACCAGAACGAGGGTAGGTCTAATAGATGTCCCGAAGACGAAGGTATGGGTATCCGGTTACGCAAAGAAGGGGAAATGATTAAAAGGTCGTGGTAAATTCTCAGGTTATCGGCCGTGGTGAATAACGAAGGTGAGAGGAGGGCCTTTTTCCTCAATAAAGCGAGGGAATAGAGGAAAGAGACCACGTCTATACAGCCAGACAGAGGCAAGCGAGGGTCAAGAAGAACGAATGCTCATCTCTATCTCCACGATAGAATGAAGAAAGTGAGGAAGAAAAGCAAGAGTGAAGGAAGAGCAAAAAAGTGAAGAGAGAGAGTCCAAAGCAAGAAGACCAAGAAGGGATGACAAAAAGGGTAAAGTTGTTGTTTGGTTGGGTATTGTTATCGTATTGTTACCAGGGATTCATATGTGAATACCGATGGTTTCTGCAAAAAGAAACAAAGTGGCTGCGATCTTGTTACAAAAACAGGGATATACTCGTATTTTGCTTCCAGAATTCGTGTTTTCGTATGAAAATTCCAGTACCACAATGCTAAAAATGCTTAATCTGCTCTGCCCCATGAAGAAGTTCGTAAACAAAGCAATGTGGATGAGAGACGGAGAAAGGGATTGTGAGTGAAGGGGACTTTCGTACAGTACTTTCAATTTGCATGCTAACTGAAAATATATTGTTACTATTATTGCCAGACGGAGAAGTGAAACATCAACTCAGATGACTGAGCAAAAGACAAAGAAAAAATTCTCTTGATGTCTCAGACCCTTCCAATCATCCCAGCGAGAAGGGATGAAGAGGGTGCAGAAGACGCTTGGATACACACCAAAAACAGCCTGGTATGTCTGTACCCGTATGGTATTGATACTCATACACCACCCTATCCAGATACCTCGGACCCCACGATCATCAACATCGGAGTCGCAGTTGCGGCAAAGGAGTCTCCGGCTTGCTCGTGGCGGAGTTCAACGGCGATGATAGAAGACGCTGGAAGTAGAAGAAGAGAGAAGAGTTGTCTGGGTTCAAGATGAGATGAACGATGTGAATGGCGCCTGCCCCGACAACGAGACTGTTTATCTCTTCAACGGTTGTACAGCATGATTCCCCTTAATATTCCACATTTCGCAGGCAACGTGTCGAAACGAAATATGCAGCCAACGGCGTACAGACGAAGGGGGAATGTACACCTGTGAGAAGACCATATCCTCATGATAGACGAACATGAACGTCCCCAGATAATGCGACACTACTGCATCGCTGTTCCTCCAGAGTCGCTGGGCGGTTGATAATCGCCACTGGAGCAGACCAAACTCAATGGCAGTGCCCAAGTCCACCGAAGAAACTTCAGCCCGTCCTTTGGATCTGATGGATGCGGAGATTGGTCCAGATCCATTGGTCATCCGAAACCTTTTCCCTCCCATGGATCGCTGTCGAAAGAGGTGAAGGATAAGGGGACTTGCTGCTGTTCCAAATATAGTGATCGTCTGAGACTTCTTTCGCGATCGTTGCCTCGCCCGGTCGGCATCCCTTGGGAGTTTTGGAGTGGCCGAAGCGAAAAGTTTTTCCATTTCGCGTGTTGATGGCCGATGGATCCCTGCTAGATGCCCATCATTCATATGGACAGGCGATCAAATGTTCCGAAGGGCACCCGGGATCTGGTCGTGGTCGCTCTGGCCTCGATCCCTCCCATGCAAATCTTTCAGAAAATTTTTACATGGACGCAGTCTCGCCAGCAGTCCGGAGAGGCTTGCGACGAGAGGCTATCATGATATTTTTCCCTCTATCTTTTCTGAAGTTCGAGTGCTCTATTAGACGAGTAAGAGCTATCTGCTCTCTTGCATTAATGCTTATTCTCTTCTCTTGAAAAGGGGCGAAGACGGTGGCCGAGTGAAATAAAAAATGTTCTGTTAATGTATTTTATTCACATGTGTATGGTTAAAATATCACTGTAGAAGCGTATTATACTTTTTACGTGAAATTTGCATACCTCCGTACTGGTATGGAACAAACAGTCCCTGTATTTGTTCCAAAACAACATCTTTCCTCTTTCGCTTTCGCTGCCAAAAAAAGTGAGGAAAGACGGAGAGAGAGAAGAAGGAAGACTTCATTCACTCACATCTTCACTCTTCACCCTTCGTGGTGCTCACCTACCCTTCTCTTCCACCTCTTCTTCTCTCTATTCTTTATGTCTTGCTAAATCTTTACCCCTTACGATCGTTCTAATCATTCGTTTCTCTAGTCACTCGCTTGCTTCAGAAACACTCGTTGTGGCAGCCCGTGGCCGATATACCAACCATCCCCAGGCCATATCTGACTCTACTCGCGATCTGGAAGATTTAAAAAGTCCTACGTTCAATCTACCTATAGGATCTACCCCCATATTGGCCCCAGGGTCTTGACTAGAACGTTCATGTCCCCTTGACCAGAGCAGCATTATCCTTAGCCGGCTCCGTGGGACAAAAGAAACGGTTCCAAGACCACTCCCCCAGGAAAACCTCTGCAGCCATGGCGGCCATGTCGAACCGCTTTTCGATGTACTCAAACACCTCCTCGAGCCCCGTGCCCCGGACTGCCGCCCAGCATGCGACTCAGGTATCGACAACCACCCTCCTGAACACCCTGCACAACATCTATTCCTCGGGCCAACCCTACCAACTGGATGCCGGGACGAGTTTGGCTGTGAATACCTGGCTCACAGCGGAGCAGGGAGGACAGGGAGGAACCATTGATGGGGATCTTACACAGAGGGCATGGCAGCATGCTAGGAGGAGAGCAGAAGATGGGTGTATTGTCTTATGGTGGGTTCCTATGGTTCTGGGTTGGAATATTGGCAATTTGGCTAATTATTTACTGGCAGTTCATTACACGAGTCAACACCTTCGTTACTAACTCCATACCTCGCCTCGTTGCCTCTGTCGACTCCGGAAATTGTTTATACTGCCCTTTCCGCGATTCGGCCCTTTGTGACCAATGTCACCCCCGCAAATCATGCCGCATCAAAGTACTCCGCCCTGGCAGCTTCCTACACTTTCACTCTCGGCGGAAATGTCACGGCTCTTACGCTTGCCCTTTCCACATCGGGTCTCAATCTATCCCAAGGACTAATGAATATACCCTCTGAAGCGGGATACCGTGCATTTGATGTCTTCTACTATCTTCTCACCTCGTCATCAACTCCCGCGGAGAGAGAATTCCTTGGTCTCCAGGATCCTTCCGCATATTCTTTCCTCAACAAGTCTGGAACCTTCAACCCGCCTTCCTACCTCCCGACTGCAGATGATGCAGCCTCCGCAGAAGATTTCAGAGCCTGCCTCAAGGCGATTGGAATCAAGGGCGCGTCCCAGAGGGGTTTACTTTCTGCCCTTGCAGGTCTTTTAAAGTTGGGCAACTCCTTGGGTTTCTTGGTCGATGCGGAAGAAGTTGAAGAAATTTGTGAAGATGTTGGAGGACTGCTTGGAGTTGACCCCGATGTGCTTTTGAAGGGATGTAACTCCAACGACAGGGAATCTCTTATTGGGGGCTTGTATGAAGCCATGGTCGACTGGGTTATCAGCAAGGCTAACGATGCGATTGCGAGGGAGATCCAGTCTAACCACGAAAATGGATCCAGTGATGGTGGACCTGGTGGTACTCCATGGGCCGATGACCAGAATGGAGACACTGTCAGCATTACTATCGTTGACGTCCCTGACCCAGCTCTTGGAAAAGCTCTTTCTCTCCGGGGCGTATTCGACGATACCATTGGTATCAATGCTGAGATGAAGGAAGATGGCATCGATGTTGTTGGTGCCGGCCATTCGGTAATTAAGGAGATGAGTAATGCTGTGGCGGATGTTGAAGTGGACTTGGGAATTTCTGGCAGCGCTGCTTACCGGGACCGAGAATACGAGAACGACAAGAGACTGGGTGTCCTCGAGAAAGTTGGCGTGGAGGCAGAGAGCGGAGGGTTCTTGCGCGACGTTCTATACCCTTCCCCTAACGAAGGTATCAACCTGAAAAGGGGCCGGTTTGACCTCCCAACAACTCTCGGTTGTAGCAGGGTTTGGTATCACCTGTCGCTTCATCCGACTGATGAGTCTCCTGCAACTATCGCTACGTTACCATCTATCACGTCTTCCTGGTCGGCTGGAACTGTGTCCCGCCAGTTGCGTGCCTGGAGGTTGCCTGAATGGGCGAACCGCCGTAATAAGCACCTTGATTTCACAGCTGATTTCGACGTGGAAGAGTTTTTCGCCAGATACTCCCGTCTTGGTTGCAAAGAAGGCAAGGATGGCGCTGAGAGCTGGATCTTGGAAAGAGGCTGGAGTAATGGCGATGTCGTTGTCGGTAACGAACGTATATGGATGAGAGAAGGTGCCTGGTGGGAAGCTGAAACTATGCTTGACCTCATCCCTGAGGAACAACTCACCAACCCTTTCAACGTGATGGGAACCAGTCCTTTCCAGAGCGGACATTCTGCTACTCCACCAAATCAGAATGGAAGCGGATTCTTCCCACCTCTGCCCGACGCGATGAGCATCCAGGATAGCCGTGATAACCTGCTAAATCGACAAAGCACGGCAACCATGACACGCAGTGTCCTTGGAGGCCCCCAGTCTGTGGCTCCTACTGCTGCGTTTAATAATACCTCTGGTGGTGACTATGGACTTGGAGCGAAAGGAGATGATAGAAGGAATGATTTCTCGTACTATGACCATGGGCCGGGTCATTACACAGGGGAAATCGACCCTGAGACCGGAGAAATGAAAAGAGTCGAGTCTAAACCGGTACCTTTCAATCGTCGCCTTTGGGTAGGGTTTGTTTGGGCTATGACTTTCTGGATACCCTCCTTCGTTCTTCGTTATGTGGGTCGGATGAAGAGGCCGGATGTTCGATTGGCGTGGCGAGAAAAGCTCGTATTAACTCTGCTTATCTTCCTGCTCAACGCCATTATCGTCTTCTACATCATCTTTTTCGGAAACTTGCTATGTCCAAACAAGGATAAGGTCTGGAACGTTCGGGAACTCAGCTACCACCAGGGCGACGATGACTTTTACGTCAGTGTTCGCGGAAAGGTTTACGATATCAGTGACTTCTGGACAATCCAACATAGTGATACAAACATCGAGGTTGACGACGAGAAGATGCGACCATTAGCTGGACTAGTTCTCGACGCCTACTTCCCCCCTCCACTAACCGAATCCTGCCCCGGCTTCGACCTAGATGATACCATTCAGTTGATGAACAATAACACTGATGCAACCTCCGCAAGCCCTCTAGCCATCCACAAATCGGGCCCGAGATCTAATCCCGACCCAGACACGGAACTGAACAAGATTACCTGGTACGGCGACAGATTCCTCCCGAAGATGAAGCACTTCTATAAGGGTGACCTTGTCCACACGAGGGACAATGTAACTTCCATGGCGGATGAAAATGACCGTCGTTGGGTTATCATTGATAATGAAATATACGACTTGACGGACTACTTCTATACCCTCGACACGATGAACAACCTCGACCAATACAATTTTCTCCCCAGTGCCGTCACGGACCTTGTTAAGGAGAATCCAGGGAAGGATATCACGGATAAATGGCAGGATACTACCGAATTTCAAAACAGTCTCAACTGTCTGAAGACGACTTTCTATGTTGGGAAGACTGACTTCCGAGACTCACCGAAATGTCAGGTTAACAATTACATCTTGCTGGCCTTCGCTGTTGTTATCTGTACCATTATCCTGATTAAATTCCTTGCTGCTCTGCAACTTGGTTCGAAACGTCGCCCATCCGCTCAGGATAAATTCGTTATTTGTCAAGTCCCCGCTTACACTGAGGGTGAGGATCAACTGCGCAAGGGTCTTGATTCTCTCACGGCACTTGACTATGACAACAAGAGGAAACTCATCTGTGTTATCTGTGACGGTATGATTGTTGGTGGCGGTAATGATCGACCCACGCCCAAGATCGTACTGGATGTCCTTGGAGTTGACCCGAAGACTGATCCTCCTGCCCTGCCGTTCAAATCTATCGGTGATGGAAGCGAACAACTCAACTACGGAAAGGTTTATTCTGGCTTGTACGAGTACGAAGGAAACGTCGTGCCTTACATCGTCGTGGTTAAAGTCGGAAAGGAATCTGAGCAAAATAAGTCCAAGCCCGGAAATCGCGGTAAACGTGATTCTCAGATCCTTCTGCTTAACTTCTTGAACCGGGTCCACTACCGCTCTGCCATGTCGCCGCTCGAATTGGAGATGTTCCATCAAATAAACAACATCATTGGAGTTGATCCCGAGCTTTACGAATACGTCTTCATGGTGGATGCCGATACAAGTGTCAAGGAAGATTCACTCACCCGTCTGGTTGCCAGCTGCTCGAACGATGCCAAGATTGCAGGTATTTGTGGTGAGACCAGTTTGCAGAATGAGGAACGAAGTTGGTGGACTATGATTCAGGTTTATGAGTACTATATCTCTCATCATTTGGTCAAGGCTTTCGAATCTCTCTTTGGTAGTGTTACTTGTCTTCCTGGATGGTGAGTCGTTAACCCCCCCCTAATGATTGATTAATGGTTGCTAATAGTCGACAGTTTCTGCATGTACCGTCTTCGAACCGCTGATAAGGGCCGTCCTCTGATTATCGCTGATAAAGTCATTAAAGAATACGCTGATATCGATGTCGACACACTGCATAAGAAGAATCTCCTGTCCCTCGGAGAGGATCGATATCTCACAACGCTAATGACCAAGCATTTCCCTGCAATGTCGTATAAATTCATCCCCGATGCCTTTGCCAGCACTGCGGCACCCGAAACATGGAGCGTTCTCTTGTCTCAGAGGCGTCGCTGGATTAACTCCACGGTTCACAATCTTGCCGAATTGGTCTTCTTGAAGGATCTCTGCGGTTTCTGCTGTTTCAGTATGCGATTTGTGGTGTTTATCGATCTTTTCGGAACGATGATTCTCCCTGCTACCTGCGTTTATCTGGGTTATCTCATCTACACAGTTTCCACTGGTACTGGCCAGATCCCGTATATCTCCATTGCCATGATTGCTGCGGTGTATGGTCTACAAGCTATCATTTTCATCATCAAGCGACAGTGGCAGCATATCGGATGGATGATCATCTATCTCCTAGCGTTCCCGATCTACAGTTTCGTTCTACCGATCTACTCCTTCTGGAACCAGGATAACTTTACATGGGGTAACACTCGTATCGTTATTGGTGAAAAGGGAGATAAGCGTATCGTCAAGGTGGATGATGAGGGATTTGACCCCAGGAACATCCCTCTCCAACGCTGGGACGACTACGCTCTTGCCAACAGTCTCCCTGGTCGTCGTGGCGGTCAAGAGAAATCGTATAACGGCGGATATGCTGATGACGGCGGCATGGAGATGGATGACATCCACTCCACTTATTCATCTGTGAAACCAGCCTCTACCATCCTGACCGGCTTCCCTACCCAAGGCCAACGTGGCGGACCCTACATGGCCCCTCAATCACCCGCCCCCTTCGCAGGCAGCTCCCCAGGAAACAGAAACTCCCATTTCTCCACTCTCTCCCGCTACACGGACGCACCGCAACTAGGAGGCCACAGCCAGCGCCACATGTCCACCGCAAACATGAGCAGTTACCAAGATAACCCGATGAATATGAGCCGGAACAGCATGTTCGGTGGTTCGGAGAACATGCTTGGAGTAGGCGCTGCTCAACGTCAAAGCACCCGTAGTCCACTTGCTGGACGACCGATTAGTGGAGTTGTGGATTTCAGAGCCGCACCTGGTGCGGGGCCTGATGATGCTTCTATTGTGGAGGCGATTCAGAGCTGTCTTTCGGAGGTTGATTTGGATAGTGTTACGAAGAAGCAAGGTAAGCTTTTGCCCTCCCTCCGTCCTTAGTTAAGAAATAAAGCAAACCAACTAACATCCCATTCTCCCTTTCTAGTCCGCGCCCTCGTCGAGCAAAGACTCCAAACCGAATTAACCGGTGAACGTAAAACATTCCTCGACCGCCAAATCGACCACCAACTCGCTAATATGTGAATATTATCATAATCCATTCTCGCACACGAAAACCCTTTTTTGGGGAGAATAACCACCAACAACTATAACAACAATTACACACATGCACACGCTTTACATTATTTCTGGAATGTTTATTTTTATTAAAAACTTAATAATCACTACCCCTCCTGCTTCGATTCTTTGGATTTTTCTTTCCTATTTAGCAGTAATTTTGTTTTTTTCGGGTTGGGCGAATTTGGGATTGGATGTTTGTTTTTTTGTCGTTTTGTCTTGTTAATTATATCTGCTTTGCTTTGCTATCTATCTCGATTCAGCCAGCTTCTCCTTTTTCATATTTTGTATTTCCCCATCTTACTTGAGCAAACAAAGTGTTTCGAGCGATCTCTATCATAAAAGATAAGAAAGAAAGAAACGGATCATCTTGTCAATTCAGACGATAATATAGCGACGATGAACGTCTTGTCTCCCACACACTCTCTCTATCTCTCACTCCTCACTCCCTAACCCTCCCTTCCGACTCGGACGGAGTCTTTCCCTTCTCTAGTTTTGTTTGTCCATTTTTTTATACTCGCATACTTATTTGTATTTTAATTGTTTCGTCTCTACTCCAGCTACTGGTTATTTCATTGTCTCTATTATGTTCCGCTCTCGTTTCTCACTCAGCCATGCCCTACCTAGTATAGTACTACTTATTACATCTCATAATTCCCTCTCTCTCTCTCTCTCTCTTCCTTCTGGCATATCCGCCAATCCGTTTCGTCCCTCCCTGGTAGCGGTGTGTCGTGTCGGTGTCGTGTTGTGTAGCCTCTGGAGGCTTCGCCTGTGCGACACACGTCAGAAGGTGTGTATCACTCACTCTTATCTCTTTTGTTCCAGGAAATAGTTATATCATTCTTTCCTCCGTCTGTACATCCTTTGAATGGTTACAGTAAGTAGGTGGGTAGGGTAATAATTGCACTAGTAACCGTAGTAAACGAGATGGATGTTAAGAGAACTGGAGAGCTTCGACGACGGATCCAGCCACGAACTGAGCTAAGTCTATTATATCCGCGTCGGGTAAGTAAAAGGGGGGGAAGATGCCCAGTGGCATCTTGAGGGTCCCGGTGAATTGGTTATCGGTGAATTGTTTCCCTCCCGATTGCGATGATATACACCATTCTCTCAAGGTGGTTGACGCGAAGAATACGCATGTAAACAAACCCCACCGGAATAAACATTCTTCCGTCCGCGATAACGATAAGGACCCTTCCCCCTCTCTTCCTTTCTGTTCGACTATCCCGATTCGTGTAGGAACAGCCGAGAATAACTTTCTTTGCGCTTTTTTACTCCAAGAAAGACTCAAGTCGCTTAAGTCTAGCAAGGAATCAGCTACGAAACTACGCTCGCTTTGAGTCTAGCTCCCTCCGCTGATTGCCGCTTTATATTCTGATTTTCTTGTTACCTTTCATTCTTGTTCCTTTACAACCTTCCCATTTCTTCGTTTGTTTGTAACTTCTTCACAGTTCCGAGCCCTCCATCTTTACAGCTACCCGGCATCGTACATGCTTGTTGGTGGTACTCCAGTCATATATTGAACTACATACCAAGATCTATACTACGGGCCGAAGCTGCTGCATTATGTATGTCAATTCTTTACTTTCTATACTTCTGCTGCCAACCCCCCTTGATACTTGGTCTTCAAACATGCATGCATACACGCGGGCAGCCTACATCCATATCAACCTCAACCACTGCCATTTCAAAGATTTACTTATCTATGCATTCGCGCTAGCCTAATCATCTGCTAACATCGTAACTGCAGGGTTTACACAGCTTCCTTTGCTTTCTTTGAAGCCCTCTGGGAGGTCAGTCCAGCTTCCCCCTTTCTCAATTACCCCCCTCTAACTTACCAATCCACCAGGCCGGGATCACCTATGTCTTTGTGAACCTCGGGTCTGACCACCCCTCCATCCTCGAAGCCATCGTCAAGGGCCAAAATGAAAAGAAAGACTCCTTCCCCACGATAGTCACGGTTCCCAATGAGGTAAGCTCGGCTAAGCTTCCCTCCTCCACCTAGGTTGCTCGGATATCCTCGGGGTTGATGACATAACCATAGCCGATCCCCCGCATGACTAATACTTTTCTATTCTACAGATGGTAGCTCTTTCTATGGCCGATGGCTATGCACGGCTTACCGGGAAACCTCAATGCGTGATTGTTCATGTCGATGTCGGGACGCAGGGTCTTGGCGCAGCTGTGCACAATGCCTCTTGCGGTCGGGCTCCCGTCTTGGTTTTTGCCGGTCTCTCCCCATTCACTATTGAGGGTGAGATGCGTGGATCTCGGACCGAGTATATCCATTGGATCCAGGACGTTCCTGATCAGAAACAGATCGTCGGACAGTATTGTCGGTATGCCGGGGAGATTAAGTCTGGAAAGAATGTCAAGCAGCTCGTAAACCGAGCTCTTCAGTTTGCGAAGAGTGACCCCATGGGTCCTGTCTACCTCCTCGGTGCACGCGAGGCCATGGAGGAAGAGCTTGAGCCTTACAAGCTAAACCAGGATGACTGGCACCAAGTCTCTCCTGCCGCATTGTCCCCGGATGCTATTGAACAGGTCGCCTCCCACCTTGTGGCTGCCAAGGAACCTCTTGTCATCACTGGTTACGCAGGACGCTGGGCGAGAACAGTAGCTGAACTCGTTACCCTTGCGGATAATGTCAAGGGCCTCCGTGTCCTTGACACCGGTGGAAGCGACATGTGCTTCCCCGCTGATCACCCAGCTTCTCTCGGGCTACGTTTCGGAAAGCACGAAGCCATATCTACTGCAGACTTCATCCTCGTGATCGATTGCGATGTTCCATGGATTCCAACTCAATGCAAACCTTCGCCATCAGCCAAGATTATCCACATCGACGTCGACCCTCTAAAGCAGCAGATGCCCGTCTTCTACATACCCACCGTCGCAACATACCGCGCAGACGCAGGGGTATCCCTCAAACAAATCAACCAATACATCGCCTCCAACAGCGAAATCAAGCAAACCCTCTCCGGACCAGAATTCTCCACCCGCCAAAAGAAGCTCGAAGAATCCCACAAACAGAGAATCCAATCCCTCGCCGACTTAGCCGACACCCCAGAAGGAGGAAACAACGCCTCCTTCAACGTAAACTACCTCGTCTCCCAAACCCGCAAGGCCTGCCCCGCAGACACAATCTGGGCCATCGAATCCGTAACCCTCACCCTCTCCGTCTCCGACCAAATCCAAGCCACACTCCCCAACTCCTGGATAAACTGCGGAGGCGGCGGACTCGGCTGGTCTGGCGGTGGAGCCCTGGGCATCAAGCTCGCCAGCGACCAAATGCACGGCGGAAAGGGCAAAGGGAAATTCGTCTGCCAGATCGTCGGTGATGGAACTTACCTATTCAGTGTCCCGGGTTCAGTATACTGGGTTTCTAGACGGTATAACATCCCCGTCCTAACCATCGTCTTGAACAACAAGGGATGGAACGCCCCTCGAAACAGTATGCTCCTTGTCCACCCAGACGGTGACGCATCCCGCGCAACAAACGAGGACCTCAATATCTCCTTCGTCCCGACTCCGGATTACGCTGGAATCGCCAAGGCAGCGGCAGGAGGCCAGCTCTGGGCTGGACGCGCTGGAACCGTTGAAGAATTGGCGAAACTGCTCCCAGAAGCAATCGCGAGTGTTCAGAATGGGGTTGGAGCTGTTTTGGAAGCGCAGTTGGATGGTACTGAGGGGAAGTACACTGGAAAATAGATCCATTTATGCATCTCCTTCCAGCAGTCTCTTGTCAATGACCCATTGCTCCAAATTGTATGTTCTCACGATGTCGCTCAGTTGGTGAGTTAGTTAGAAGAAAAAAATGAAGAATTTAAAAACTCACCTTCACATCTACAAATTTTAGACCGTGGGGGGAGGTAACCAGCCCTAAACATTGCTCAACAAGAACGTTTTCACCCCTAGAAGCCAAGATTTATGCAATAGCGAACGTATAGTCGAACCAATTTTCAATTCAAAATAACTGGGTAAAACAAAGGAAAAGTAAAAGAACCCCCAATCCAACGAGCGTAAGGTAAAGATATCCAAAAATCGACATACACCCACAAACTCGAAGCCAAAGGGGGTGGATGGAAACGAGAGTAACCAGTATAAAAGCTGGGGCGCCTAACGTTTAAGCAGTGCGTCCCTCCGTTTCATAAGAACGCCGAAAAAAGACAGTGCTGGGATCAGGATCTGAGAAATTAACTAGATATGAAAGGTGTTTCCAAGAATAATCGACCTTTGACGCCCAAACTCGCTGCCATGGAGGAATATGAACCTATCCGGAGTAGGGAGGAGCCAAAACCAGAAACCAAGCTATTAAGCCCCATGCGGCTCAGGCTCTCCTGCTGGGGGGTTTTGACCGTTTTCAGCGGGGTAATCCAAATATCGCTCGTGAAGATATGCAAGAACGAAGACCTGCTTAGATGCTGTATGTGTCGCCCGCTCAACTTCTATCACCTTCCCGTCCCACCACGAACTGACTTCACGGAGCCACAATTCCTTTATCTCAACAAGAACTCAGTCCCCAAGAAACAAGTGTGGGAACCATTTTTTTTGGCTTCGTCGAAGGCTCGGGAAAGATCGTCTCGGAAATGCCACATCCCTATAACGTACTGCTGCCGCCCTATTACGGCGTGAAACGGATCTATGAGGCCTGGCGAGCTCACCATTGGGAGTTCTTCTTGCGGGACTCCATAATTATCTTTTAGTTCCTCGAGGAGTCTAAGTTGGGAGAGGTATAATCGGCGCAAGGCGCTTCTTCTTTTCCAAGCCGGGGCCTCCTGTGACCCGAGTTCTCGGCGGTGGAAACTATACGAGTAGTTAAGATTTCGGGGACTGGGGGACTAGCTGAAGAATCTGCACCTCCTGTTAGGCCTCGGCTGTTGCTTTCAGTTCTGGTACTGTTCGGATCTAACCCACTTGAAGGGCCGGGCGTGGAGTTGTTATTAGGGATGTTCCACATGACTCGTTCTGGCCTCGGTCTGTTCCCTTGGTCTTCTTCGACGCTTAGCGTGAATGGATTCCGTAGGGCGGGGTGCCGAAGCGTTCCTGGTGATTGACTGCCTAGGCCTGTTTCCATAGCATCGCGTGCAGCCATAGGAGCAATTACGTCTCCTCGATGTTGAAAGGGGGCCGTATTAATATTAGTTGAACTGACAGCAGAGAGCCTCCCCCCAGTTCCTGGGGGGTGTAGTAGCGCTCCCTGGACCTGGACGGTTGAGATGGGTCTGTAAAAGGCGGCCTCGTTATCCTTTGTCGAGGCGTTGGGGTAGGCATCTGGTGCAACCAGCCCGGCCGGGATCTGGTTCTGTACAACGGTCTCATGGCTGTGCGATACAGGCATCGAAGCTGGGCCCGCATCAAACCCCACCGGGCTACCATAAATATCAGGAACTTCATTAGTTTGCCCATCAGGATTCGAATGTTCAGCACCCACGGATGCTCGACTGTTTGCGAGAAACAAATCGATAGGCACGCCGGACAACGGATCGTCTAGGTCCTCTAGGTCCATATATAGGGAGTCCTCGAGCCAACCTTGCGGTTCGGGATACTGGTTGTTATTCATAGTGACCTGATCGCCCTAGCGGCCCTAGTCTAACCGCCGTAAGAATGAAGGTAAAGTTTTTATTAGAAAGAGAAAGTATTAGAAAGAGAAAGACGAGCATTGATAGGTGTAATAATACCCAACGTACGGTAGTTCTTCTTTAGAATGAGTGTCGATAGCGGAATTTCTTTCTCGAGTCCAGAGAGACTAGACTGATATAGAAGACGGCGCAGAGGAGAAGGCAGGGGTTGCAGCCAAACAATTCCATTATAATTCAGCAAGGAGCAACACGCAGTAGACCACTGAGGTAAGAGCCAACCCCCGTTATTGGAAAGCGTCGTTGGCTTGATAGGAAGGAACGCAGAACCCCTTCTTGGTACTGACTGCCCAAAATCTCAACTGTCGCGTCACCACAGTTTCTCAAGTCCATGACGATAGATCGATAGAATTTCTCCGCCGGGTATAAAGTGACGGAATAGAAAGGCCGTGGAACTCATATAGTATAGGGTCCTTATCATGGAGATTGCCTCAACGTCATTCACCAAAAACGAAACGTTGCCAGTTCCTCCCAAGCGTCCGGATACCTTTATCTAACGGCCATCCCCGAAGTTTGCAGATACTTCGTACGATATCTTCAAGGCAGTCGTCCATTTGTTGGCCCGCGCAATGGAGGTCGCTTTCAACCAACAATCTGTCTTCCGGCACAGATTTTATAACTTCCTCAACTTTTCTACTCGACGGATTTGAAAAGTTGATAGCATATGAAAAAGAGAAGAATAAATCGGCAGGGTTTGCGGGGTGTAGGAACTGTTTGAGGGGGTCCGGTGGCCCAGAATATGAATGCATGCATATTCTAGGAGGAAAAGGAAGCGACTGGGGAACGGATGACCCCCCCGAATTTTGTGCCTTTTCTTCCTCGTGGTCTCTGTCAATTGATCCCGCGTCGTTATCTCGCCGCTTGCGTTCTCGTTTTGAAAGTACTTTCTTTTCATGGCCAGCCCAGAGATCTTGTAAAACCTCAAGAACGGCACCATGAGCCTGTACGCTGTGGACTGATACCGGTCTCTGCATCTCACCAGCAAGCCGCAGCTGTGCTTTGAGCAGAAGCTTCTGATGGCTAAGCTGGACACGATAAATAGATAGCTTACGACCTTCTCTAGAGCCTGGTGTCAAAGAAGGATCGCGGTTTTCTTCTTCGTGGGGAAGCCAAACGTTTGGGAGTCGAAATGCCCGGTCTATCCCAATCTCCCCGACTAGCGCATTTGGGTGCCTCTGTAGCCGTGATCTCGTCTCCGATATAAGATTAGAAAGCGGTATAGGATCCGGGAGATGTTGAATGAAGACGTCGTCCTCAGGTGTAGGGACGAGAGCGTTCTTATAATGCAAGTTCTTTTCAACATTTGGATTCCCCTCTGTATCATCAAATATTTGATGTGAGAACCAGGGATGCCAACCAAATGACGGGATAATCCGTTGATAGGAACGGATCCATCCAGAAGGGTCTTTGTCGGTCACTCCGTATCTAGAAGCAGCTTCCAATACGAGCTCTTGGTCTTCCCCACGAGTGGCCATGATAGTGAGTGCAGTCGCTTTCATATTTGGAATATCATTGATCGATGACAGAGTATCTGTCGGGTGACAATGGGCGTCAAAAACCCCAAGTTCCCATGGGAAATGGCTGTCCTCTTGGGGTTCAGCATTCGCCATGTTTAAGCAATCGTAGAGGGGAAGCAACCGCGCCCCTGAATATCAGCTCTCGATTTCAAGCAATAACAGTAGTGGCCGTGTGCCTTTGTGTATCTCGGAAGATGAAGCTGTGAGGTTGAAAGAAGGTTAAAATTGTTGATGCACATGACGTCGTCCTTCCGGATCACCGAGGCTTCAAGAAGATCGCCATCAACTGGCGATCGTTCATCGTCAATATCTCTTACTACTTACTATCTTTTTCTACGACATCACCAGTTACTAACATCAGGAGGATCGATACATAGCCCTTCTCTCGAGAGCGAACATGTAACTTCACCCTTTAGACCTACTCCAAGTCGTTCCTTCTTCCGCGATGCCGTTAAGGTTGAGCAACCTCCTGGCGATAGCCTTCTCTTCATTCGTTATCTCTCCATTTCTTCTAGTTTGTGCTTTCCCCCTGTTCATCGGTAGCGTTGTCTCTGTTGCTCTCTCGTTTGCAGGCCTGTTCTCTCGTGTTTCTTTTGTCTACTTTGAGCTCTTACTAGCACTTGCTAGAAATTATATATTTGGCTTCCCGGACCGCAGTTCTTACCCTAAACAAGTTGAGGCACCCGGAGACGTAAACGTCGCACCTACCAGGTCATACGCAAGCGGGATTCGCCGTCGGCAACAGTACCATCCTCTACATATCGCACGAACCATCTCTCCCTCGCGAGACACCCAAGAAGAAGGAGTCTGGCGCCGCAGGAGCGCTGGTTTGGTGGAAGGAAGCACTACAACCCAAAGACCGAAACACGCTTTACACCGACAGAAGGCCTCATTATCACTACCAACAGCCTTCCACGCCCTTATGAGTGGGGACCGCAACCGTGACTTCGAGGGTATAGGCGGCTGGCGGACACAATTCCCCCTGAAGCGCAATCTACAAATCCAATCTTCACCAGCCTCCCCTGGGGCCGAAACCGATGATACAGTCTGGACATCGTTTAATCGACGTCTCGAACTCCCTTCTATCCCCTCTCCATACTCGAGGCGAAGTTCTCTCACAGCCTCAAGCCACGGGTTACGTCTATCCGTCGGAAGCGCTGAAGAAGATGCAGAGGGTGGCGGAGGAGACGGAAGGACTTGGATACCTTCCTCCCCCCTCCAAAGTCCAGGTCTCAGAAGAAGACACCACAGAAGATCAGTCACAACTTCCGCTCTCCTCTACCACCCCAACAAGAGCAACGCCCCACACCACCCGCAGCAGCACGAATACCACCACCCACAGCAACCTGTTAGCTCTGGATCTAGATCCGTAAGCTGGCAAACACCGCATCGAGGAGCTCAGTCGAAGCCACATACAAAGACAGCACCAGCCCATGTCCGTGATACCGAAGCAGAGGGGTACTTTGCTTTAGAGAAGGGCACCGATGGGTTTTACGTAACAACCCCCTATTCGGTAGAGAATGCTAATGTCGGTAAATCGATGAAGCGTACCCACCGCCACACTCTATCTGCTAAAAAGCCGCTATGAAACGGGTTGAGGCCATAGTGGCTTGAGGCACTTGATCTTAGCTATCTTTTATATCTTGCTTCATCTGTTCATCTATTAAGTTTCTTTTACTAATGATTTTGCATTCAGTATTCGGTGTTAGGGTCGGAAAAAGTGAGCGAGGGATTTCCCATGTGTTCAGCTTCAAGGGACGATACGTCTATGTGTTACGATATGTTTAAATGACCTTCGCTTCTACTGTTGTTCTTGTCTTATGATAGTTATATGCAATAGTCTATTATGGTATAATACACTTTTCCCCCCCGTCACTAATTATGTACTGGAATTCAGGGGGGGAACGGAGCAACAAAAACCAGCTTGAACTCGCCCAACCACAGTATTGCAAATTCGGACTCTTTATGCGTCTATCAACTCATATTTCTCATCTGTGCAAAATTTAGGGGAAAGAAGACAAAAGAAAGTATGCTCAAAAGGGGAGAAAGGCTTATCAACGCAAAACGAGAAGAAGAACATAGGAATAGGAGTTGAAGACCACAAAGCAACATCAACTCCCCTCCCTCTTACTCGTCTCCGAAACATCACGCATCTCCTTCAATATAACCTCATTAAACTCCTCCCACCCATCTAGGTATAGATGATGCCCCGCATCCTTGACGATAACGACCTTCGCAGACCCTTTATCCGCAGCCTTCTCCTCTTCAGAAGCGTTCTTTAAGATCCGAGCCTTTTCTTCCTCGATCTTCGCCTTGGCGGCGTATCCGGCTGTCGCGTCCATCCAGTCCCTGTCGCCGTACATGAGGACGACTGGGATGCCGTTTTCGCGGTAGCTTGGGGGTGTGGTGAATGAGGATGAGGTGGAGGATTGGGGTTGCTGTTGAAGCTGTGTGGAAGAGGGTTCGGGGGTTGGGACGATGGCGAGGGATGTTGATGAGGAGTGAGTTGTGGAAGGGGGAGAGGACTCGGTGGGTCGACTTATTAGTGACGTGGATGTTGAGAATAGAGATGGCGAGGCTCCAATCATTTGTCTTCCTACACCTTGGATGCGGCGTATTAATGGGCTTCGAGCAAACGCTCCTGGGGCAAGGATATATGCTAACGCGTACTCGCCGCTCCCACGGAGGCGGAAGACTGAGTACGAGTAATCGTGAAGAGCTTGGGCTTCTGGGGGAGGTAGATGGGCGAATCGTCTTGATGACCAGCCGGAAACTAGGCGGGGGCCGAGTGGGCCTGACCATCTGATAAGACTGAAGGGGGAGATGTTGGCGTCCCAGAGGTAGGTGATCCATTTGGAGAGTGGTCTGCGGGGAGGCCCGTTGGTAGAATTATTACCAGAGGGCTGCTTGCCGTTGGTCGTACCACCAGCCTGGGCCCTGTTGACATTCGTTCCCACGTCCGCTGAATCGGCCACCAGATCGCTCTGCTCTTGCATAGACTCGTTACCCGTCGTCGATTCCGAAGGATCTGGCATTTCCGCTGTGACAGCGTACGGGTCCTCCGGTATCCCGACTGGAGAGGCGAGTATGAGTTTGTTTAGGCGACCGGGATACTTCAGTGCGTATGCAACTGCCATGTATCCACCAAGGCTATGCCCAAGAAGCGTAAACCGTTCGATTTTGCGCTTAACCCGCCACTCCTCTAGGGCATCGATGAACCAGTCCTCGGCTTCTGTAATAGCCTCTTGTCGTTGCTTCGACCGCATTTTGAACGCGGGTCGCGTGCTTCGGCCCATACCCAGCATATCTAGCGCATATAATTGCCACCCTTTCGCTCGACTTAACGCCTCAAAGTTCTTATAAAAGAACCCCAACCCAGCACCATACCCATGAAGAATAACGAGGTTCTGCTCAGTTGTCTCCCCAACTCGCTCGACGGAGAACTCATTGAGTGCGCGATTCTTCCCGCTCAGCTCTACCATACTTGATTGCCATCGTCGTGGGCCGTAAGAGTCGCTGTCCGAGTTAACGGAAACATGATCGGCCTGGGTCGGGTCTGTGGCGGTAAGGCTGTCGGATGCGCCGTTCACGGGAGCTGCAACGTTACCGGTTTGCGTATGGGTAGGAGGGTGCTGTAATATCGGCATAAAAGAGAGCACTTTATGTTCCGCCGCTGCGGCCGGAATACTGCACCACTGTATGCGACAAGTTCCGTTAGAACGAGTAAAGAGTAGATAGTGGCGAAACGCGCAGAAGACATCAGAGCGCAAAACCTACCCATTGACTGAAGCCATCCTTATAGCTTAGCGGAAACATTGGGCCTCGAATCCCAGGTTGTTGTTTCGGCGGTTCTTCAGATCTACCGTCCTGGCTTCCGTAACTATCCGACGTGTCTACCGACTGAGCAGACATGACCGGGTAGAACGAAGGGTGATTCACAGCGTAATGCTGCGTAGAGACAGACTGCGGCTCGGACTGAGAGAACTGAGACTCTGAATACGCTTGCGATCGTAGCTTATGTCGTGGTGGCGGGACCGATAAGTAGGTGGGAGTTGTGTCTATGGCGGAACGAAATCTAGAGACTTGAAGTAATGGAGTCGAGGGGAGTCTTCCCGAATACACTTTGCTGGTAGTTTGGAGAGTGACAGAGAGTGCCTGTCACTCAAAGGACTAGAATGGGTTACCATAGGTGGAACGAAAGGGGGGAGTCAATATATATATCCCTCTTTATGGCTGTCAGAAGGGAGAGTCAGCACTACAAAGCGCACCGTCATTTGATGCACGTTGTTCACGTGACCGTGGCGTCGTGATGGTTGACCCGATCTCCGATTCATATGAAGGACACGAAGATTCTGCATGCTTTTTCCTGCTGTAGGCAACTACGTTTATTCGTAAACCTTGCTCGGAGAAGGCGATAGTTGGTCTACTCTGTGGAACTCGGCTTCCCGGGTTCTCTTTAAACGAGATCGCGGGAGGAGATGTCAGCATTTCCGATCAAGAGTCGTGGAGTTACGGTATCTCCGATCTTGGATTCCGATCTTGAAGTTACCAGACCGAAACTGCTCAGCCCCTGAAGATGGGAAACATTCTTTTGACATCATTCACGATCTCGCCAGGAGAAACCCCTTGATACTTATGTATTTGTTTGAACATAGTGATCTCTGGCCAGCCCGATTTTCTCAAATCTACTAATCTGATTACCCGACAAGAAATCGTTCCCCTAACTCTTCAATCCTGCTTCTTCTTAATAGATCGCCTTTCCATAGCAACCGATCCCAAGATCGTGGCCACACCCAATGCGAGCGGCATATACAATGTTTCCACCACTGCCTCATTATACCCCGATAGAACTCCATGGAGCTTTTGGCTACCAATAACTTCACGGATCTCAGACAATCCAACCGTCTCTAAAGTAGTTACGTTTGTGGATGGGGAATGCTGGCTGATTTGGTCAACTAAGCGACCTTGAAACAGCGTCGCGGATGCGCAGATCCATAGTGCCGACCCCATTGTGGCCCCAAACATGGTGACAGCACCCCCAAGAGATACGTCCTTTGGTGCGAGCACCGTCTGGACGGCGAGCTGTGGAGCCTGCGCTCCAAAACCAACAGCAGCACCGAGGAAGCCTAAAAGAGCAGCGACCTTCACAACACTCGCATCCAGGTCTACGGTGGTGAGGAGGCCCGATGCGATTGGGGCAAGAATACTGGTTGCAAACATAGAAGCTATTCAACTGTCAGAAAGGATGCCGGAAAGAGCCGTGGTTATCAGACTTACGAAAATAATATCCTATCTTGTTCGTGCCCATGGCTCCAGCTATGCCAGCAACAGCCAACCCGCCAATCATGGGCAGTCCGAGAAGCCCTGACTTGCTTGGAGTGAAACCTCGTACTCCCTGGAAGTAGATCGAGATATAATATTCTGTCATCGCGAGGATCCCGTTATAGCAACCACTGAACCACATAGCCGCGAGAATGCTGCGATTCTTCACTATCCTTGGCGGGAGTATTGCGTCGTCTCCCTGGCGATATTGGAGATAGCCGAAGGCGGAAAACAGAACCCCAAATAGAACAAATAGAACAATGATCCGAGGATCCTTCCATCCATACTTTGCACCTCCCCATTGAAGAGCCATGAGGAGACAAACAATGGCTGGGACGACGAGGAGTGTGCCCAAGACGCTAATACGTTTGAGTTTGTCTTTTAGAGGTAGTGCCGCATCTGGATTCGGCATAGGGTCGCGGAAACCGTAGGCTGTGAGGGCGATACATATCACACCAAGAGGGAGGTTAATGCCGTAACAAGCCCTCCAGCCGAATGCATCGGTCAAACCTCCCCCAACAGCCGGAGCAGCCACTAACCCAATTGATTGACAACTCATAACCATCCCACCCATGATAGCCAATTTCGAAAGCGGGAAACAATGCCTGAGAAGCTTGAAACCCCCTCCCTGCAGAGCGCTGGCACCTAAGCCAGCCACCGCGCGGCCCAGGATAAAGACAGCTGAATTGGGTGCAACCGTACAGATGAGCGAACCCGTTTCAAATATTACCAACCCGGTTATAAATATTGATTTTAAGGAGAAAATTGTATAGAGTTTTCCGAAACTATCCAGTCAGCAATTTGGATAGATATTCCGTACCTAGAGTAACATGACTTACAAAAACACGAAGGAGCTCGCAGTAAGTCCGCTGTGCCAGACGGGTTAGTTTGAATCACATATTAGGGGCCTCATGCCAGACTAACTATGCGGCCGAGTACCAGCCAATATCAGACAGAGTCTTGAATTCATCGGTCAGGCTGGGCACCGTGACAGCGACGATAGTGAGATCCTGTACACCTTCAGTTCAGTTGACTCCCACTTTAATTCCCCGAGGAAGCTCACAAGTCCATGAAGGAACTGTGCAATGCACATGGAGCCGATCGTCAGCCATAGCTTCGGCCCGGTCGGATAGACGATGTCCTCATCGGCAAGCTCAGCCTCTTCAACCTCAAGTTGTTCCTGGGGTTTCCCAGGGGCTCCCGCCTCTTCCGCACGGGCGGGGGTCACTTGCGCAACGTTTTGGTTCGTTGCGGTCTCTTCGGACATTTCGGAAAGGATTGTGGAGATATGAAGGGATCCATCAAGAGGATGAGACGTCGGGGCATTATCCTTAAGTCATCCTCGAGGAATTTAGCTGCCTAAATCTCGCGATATGCAAGGTGAGCATTGGCTGGTGCCGAGCCGAACTGGCGTTCATTGTAGCCAACCGATTTCACGGTTGCTGGCCAGGATATATATTAAGTCGGCGAGAGCTTAACATGACGGAAAGGAAGGAGATCAATCCACGAATAGTTGTACATGCTGCAGATGTTCGGAGAGGCTAGGAAGGGAGGTACCGTAGTTTTCTTCCATGTAGATGCCGTGCCATCTCCTCTCTCCCTGATGTTCATTCGTGGAGTTGTTTTCTGTCTCCCGATATTTCGGAGTTAAGATCGGGTAAGCCTTGTAGCCGATGTTTAGTCAGACAAGTGCCACGTGCAGCCTTAAATAAAAGGCCGATCCGCCAAGACACACTATTCCCATTACGGCTGGATTAAAACCTAACTTTATTTGTACTAGCGTGGGTCTCGGGCATCTTCCTTCAATGTTGAGATTCTTTGTTGTCGATGAAGTTTCAAAGAGAAGAGCGACATTGAGCTTGTCTTGCATCGGAATAAAGGGAGAAATATACACGAAGTCGATACTGCGATGAGTCGATGATCCAGGACTAATACCCGTGATCTTGTCGCTTAAGATAGCCAGGGTTGAGAGGCTCAAGCTCCCTTATCGCATTCCTTCCCCGTCACACCAGAGCTCTGAAACAGCTACCCGAATCAACAAAGCATGAGAAGAGCTTGGACTATGAATACTCTTTAATTACGACAACATGTCCGCCTCCCGAATTGACAGGATTGTCAAAGGCACTCCTCCTTCGGACGCTCCAAAGCCTGCCCCAGCTCCTCTCGAACATACCCCGCTGGTCACGACCACGCCTGACCCTCTCTCCACCTTACCCTCCGCACCTCCTCAGATCTACCTAAACCTCCTTATTCTTGAGACTTCCCTCCGATCTCAATACCTGACGCTTCGAGCACGACGAAGGCAGAACACTTTCTTCCTGCTCCTCCTCACCATTTGGATCACCTACTTTTCCTACGCCCTATTTCTTCGACCCCGCGAGGATGGCCGAGGAGTCGGTGGGTCGGTATACTGGGTCGTTGAGATGGGGGAGAAGGTAGCCTTGATGGGAGGAGTCGTTACAGGAATTCTTACCTGGGGTACTGGGCAGTGGGACCGCGGTGTCCGTTGGCCGCGACGCTGGCTAGTCGTTGCAAACCGCGGCCTAAGGGGCATGAATACCAAAATTGTTCTGATCCGTGGCCCCTGGTGGAAAGAGGTTATCTCCCACCTATCTTTCATCTTCCCCTATTCTTCATTTTTCCAGCCTGCGGGCTCTTCTTTCCGTTTTATTGAACATTCGCTCGACAAGCGAGGTGGCTCTGCAGCTAGTCATCGGCTTCACAATGATACCGACAGTGAGCATGGGGTTGAGGAAGACTTGGCCCCTGGAGGGGACTATATTAAGCTCCTACTGCTCCCTAAATCCTTCTCGCCGGAATTCCGAGAGAACTGGGACGAATACCGTTCCGACTACTGGGAGAAAGAAAACAAACGACGAGCCCGTCTCCGCCTGAAGATGAAGCAGCGAGACAGACAGATGGCCAAACTGGAAGGAGGATGGCTCTGGTGGACCGGATGGCGGGGATGGAAACGAATAAAGAAAACCTCCCCTTCGAGTGGTAGAGGCGACCTGGAGAAATCCCATCACCACCATCACTATTCGCATCACCACAATACCCGCCACCATCCAGATAGAGAGTCCAAATCCCGCCGAATCACCGATGTTGCACGCTCGGATTCGCCATCGGGAGCATCATCCCGGAGTACAACCCCAACAACCGTCGAGGGCGACGAGAGGTCGTCCCCGGAACGGTCTTCTCGCCGACGGGGAAGTGTTGCGAGTGAGCGGAAGAGGAGGAGTAAGCATTCGACTTCGTCTCCGGCACGGGGGCGGGGTCTTTCGCCCCTGACGTCTTCGTCGCAGTCTACGACTTATGATGCTTCTTCGATGCCGGGTGAGAAAGGGGGTGGATGATACGGAGTTTCTTCTTCTCGATGGTAGGATGGGAAGATAGAATTGAGAGGGACGGGTGAATGGACTTTTGGGTGCCTATATCATAGAATCACTTATATGAATTGATTTTCTTAAGAGAAGCAGATACAATACATCAACTCATTTATTCAAAGCTACTCAGTGACGACGACATTAAAGAAGACGGCAATCTCATTTATATTTTCTTAACGTATCTCTAGAACCCTAGCATGCATGCTTCACCCTTGATCCGTCCTCGTCGACAAGCCTTAAACCTTCAGTAACAAACTCATCAAAGTAATATGCCTGGCCTAGAATAGCAATATTGTAAACAGCTGTACCTGATAACCATGAACGCCAACGACAACATTCATTACTTCCATCAGAAAGTGATATATCTCGAAGATCCGTAACGTTATATTAGATCCGATAGACAGTCTCATCCCCGAGATACCTAGAAAGCAAAATCATTAGTTACCCGTCCGCGTCCAAACCCAAGAAAAAAAGGGGGAAACAACTCACATAAGCTCATTCCTTTCATTCATCACCTCAAGCGCCTGTACGGCCTCCGCTCTATCGAACACATCTCCCCCACCGATAGTTCTCCGAATCGAGCTATTAACCGCCTCAACCAACGCATCCACCGACGATTCATCAGAAGCAAACACCCTATCCATAAGCGGACCAAGAGCTTGACGGAAAGCAGCAAGTCTGCCGGGAGCTAGTGGCTCGGCTGGAGTAGCGTCCTGAGGCTGTGAATCCTCATCATCCGTTTGGGATCGGACGAGTTGTGATGCTGGTTGGGAGGATGCCATTGACATTTGGGATTCAGTCTGGGTGGTGGGGTCCTGGCTGCGACGGGTTTGTCGAGAGGATTGGGTTCGACTGGGGCGTGGACTTGCGTCGTAAAGGGCGGCCACTTCGTCGTCATCGTCGTCGTCGTCGTTTCCGTTGGCACGGCTGGGGCGTGATGGTTGGCGGGAGCCACGGGATCTGGTGTCTCGTAGACCAGTGCGTCTACTTGAGCGAGGAGTTCCTGTTCTGGTTGGACGTTCGTCGTCGGATTCCGACTCACTGGATGAATCGTCATCGTCGGGAATATTAGTTGTCTTTCGCCTCTTCCGCCTTTCGTCCTCCACTACTTCTTTGAATAGAGCGAAACGAAGGATCGATTCTGCTGCCTTGGCATCTTTCTCCTCAACTTTGCTGGATAGACGGGCTTTGGCATGGGCAGTGGAGAGACGAATTAGCGTTTCTAGGGTACGAGCTGTCATGGGGGAAGTCTTGCGTTGATTTCCATGAAGCTCGTCGTTCCGTAGAGCAGAGTAGGTTGCTACTATGTGGTCGGCTGCACCCTTGGTGAGAACAGGCTTTATCCTTGACTTGGCGTATTGGACATATTTCTTGATGAACGGAATGCTCAGAACTTCGACCTTTCTGGCTTTCCCTCTGCCAGTGGTGACCGTCACACCGGCGTGAAGCATGACGTTGAACTTTTCGTATACTTCGGTCGGTCGGTTTGAGTCTTGGTTGTCATCGAGGCCAACGCCAAGTGTTTGACCGGATTGTTCGCGAATAGGTGCCCCTTCTTCCGCACCCGCTTGACGGTAGCGGTGCATGCGCAGTACATGCTCAGAGACCATCCTGTCCCGAGCATCTTCGATATCATCCGTAACGATGAAGAGCAAATCGAAACGGGAGAGCAAAGAATCGGGTAGAGCAATATTCTTGTGAGGGTCCTTGTGCGTATCATACTGTCCATAAATGGGATTCGCAGCAGCAACAACACTGCACCGAGCGTTGAGGGAGGTGTGGATCCCCGCTTTGGCGATAGTAACTGTCTGCTGTTCCATGACTTCGTGGATAGCTACGCGGTCGACATCACTCATTTTGTCAAACTCATCAATACAGACCACACCTCGATCTCCCAGAACCATAGCACCAGCCTCGAGCCTTCGCTCTCCGGTTTCTTTGTCCGAAGTCACGGCAGCTGTAAGACCGACACCGGAAGATCCTCGACCTGTGGTGGCAATTGCTAGCGGGGCAGTATTGAGCACAAATCGCAAAAGCTGGGATTTCGCGGTTGAAGGATCACCAATCATGAGGATATTGATATCACCACGTAAATGGGAACCGTTGTCCAAGTTCTTCTCCATACCACCAAGAAGCATCAAAAGTAGTGCCTTCTTGATGTGGTCATGTCCGTAGATACTTGGAGCAAGCGACTGAGACAACAATTCGAAGATATTCTTCTTCTTGGAAAGTTTGTTGATATTTCGGATATCAGTATCCGTTATAGTGGCTTGGGCAATCCCACCGCCAGATTTCGACGACAGCTGGATTACGTTGTTCGCTAGGATTAATGTGCGGAATGTCGAACTCCCGGAACTGGCATTTCGGTTACCCAGTGATCTGTATGTGCCCACCAGTTGAATTCTGTCTCCGGGCTTTACACGGTCTACCAGGTCGTCGTCGAGGATGACGTCAACACCACGGGGTAATTGCCCAGCAGGAGCTCTTTCGGGCATCTCTTGGATAGATATGGTCTGGTGATCCCGATAGGTACAATAACCGTACTCCGTGATCAACTAGATGGAAATGGTCAGTATCTCTCCATAATCACACCTATAGTGTAAAACAGGGAATACTCACAGGATTCCCATCTTCATCCTCCTGAGGGTACACATTTAAACTCGTCGCTCCACTAGCAGTCATAGTCTGATCTCTGTATTCTCTCATAAATGACTCTTGTTTCTTCGGATTATAATGCACGCTCTTGACCACTTTTGGTCTAACCAGTGAACATTTAGTCACAATCCCTTCCATGGATATCATCTTGTTCAGGTGGGAGGAGCTAAGGGTTCGAGGGCTGCAGGCGCATTCGCCAAAGGCACCGACGTAAGCGCAGTAATAAGCCTATCCAACCAGATTAGTATTACCACGCAACCCATAATTTTCAGCAGATATCCGTACCACATCCTCATCCGTCTCCTTGGCAGGTCGGTTCGGTAATGTAGCCACCACCTCCTTAAGCGCCTTATCGAAAGCTTGGGAATAGTCGAAGGGTAGATTGAGAAGACTATGAATCGCCAATTAGCTTCGAATACCGCCCCAACGTATTTCAAAAGTAGCTCACCCATCCGCAAGTTCACGATTATGCGCCCTAATCTCGTCCAAGCTAACCTGCCCAATGAATCAGCCAACCCTCCCATCTAATAAGCTTAACCACAAGCGTCTTTACCGTAAGCCGTCGCATCCCCCGATTAAGCATTAAAACTACATCCGCCCGGTAACTATACAACGCTGTTAGAAATGCTGCGGACCGCAAGCGGGGATAGCGGGGTATTCTGCGTCCGCTACGAACCTTCGTGCCCGGGCATCTCCTATTCAAACCATCAGTACAGCGCAGGATTGTCCGTTGAAATTGCAAAACACTCACTTGGGTCGAGGAATTCAACAGCAGCCCGAACCCGATCTCGAAGAGCTTCATCGCGGAGTTGGCCACCGTCCATGGTGATTGTATGCACACGATGTGCCGAAGGAGGTTTTCAAATCTCGAGAAATCAAAATATGATAGAGGGTCTACCACCGTGGTGCCCTTCTCCAATACGTCGACGCTTTCAATTGTTCGTGGTCGCAAGTTGTGCTTTGAATGCCATCAAGATTTTTGAATTCGGTTGATGTTGAAGTCCGGCACAAAACGCGTCGACGCGTCGATCACGCGTCTAGAACGCGCGACTTAAAGTGGTTGCATACGATGACTAAGAGTAGGACTTATTCACGCAAACGATACTAGGAAAGAAGAGCCAAGAAGGCGAACGAAGGAGTATAGGCAGTCAAGGTTCAAGATGAGAGATACAAATAAAATACATTCATATTATATGGCAGATTTACTGATTTAATGTACAGCGAAATACTATGCTCCATCAGGTCGAGGTTTGTTTCACCTCCAAGATTTACTCCTCCTCAATCTCTTCCTCAAACTCGTCGTCAAACTCGTCGAGTTTGCCAGTGAACCCTTGGCCACCCCCCAGGGATGATGTATCGGAAGGCCCATAATTTTCGGTCGGATCATACTCTCCTCCGTCTTCTTCGCCGCGGGCATTATTCCACATCTCCTCAAACTCGAACGCTTCCGGGCTCGTGTCTAACCTTGGGTCACCATCTCCCTCAACACCCCCGGTAAAGGCAAAGTCGTCATTAAACCGGAAAACAGGCTGTTCAACCCGAGTCAACGAATAACCACGGATTAAAACGCCCTGGAGCTTTTCACGTATATGGGGCATCTCGATTAGAGCGGCAAATGTTTTTGGGGCTGCTGCATACAACGATCTCAGTTCAGCCCCTGAATCCATAACGCTTCGTTCCCTGAAGTCGAGCAAGGCCGCGCCTAGGTATACCATGGTGATATAAGTCGGCTGCATGAAGTCCGGCCGGATGTTGGCCCATATCCGCCGAGCGAATAATGCATTTGATGGCCCACGGTTCTCCCTGCTCCTCCTTCTTCTTTCCTGTTCTAGAAAGTCCAATGATGGTGCTCCGCTAGGCCGCGTTCCCTTCCCACGACGCAAATCAGCCCACCCAGGAAAATTGGGCATAAACTTGTTCTCAAAGAGGGTGAAAGCCCGCAGTTGATCCGCCGGGTTGGATGAGCTAGCCATCATTTTCACGTACATGGACCAGTTCTGAGTTGAAAGGGAGAATCCCCTAGTTTCGATGTCGGTAATAACATCTAATAACTTTGAGCCCTGACCCCGAAACGCCAGTGCCTGAATGTAGAGACTGATGCATTTGGAAAGTGAGAAACGAAAGGCAGGAGAAACGAGTGCGGGTTTCCGCGTAGGCTTGGATCGGGTAGACGGTTTGTTAGCACGGTGTACTGGGTTGGATGATCGACTGGTTTTCGAAAGCTTTGGTATATCTTCTGATATCTTATCAGGGCGAGTAGCAAGGCGAGTAGCCCGAGAAAAAGCCATTTCCCAACATTCACAAGCCTGGTCGTATTGCTCACGTTTGACATGCACCCGCATTAGGGTAGATAAAAGGCGGATGGGACTTATTCCAGTCGTATTGATGGTTTTGTATTTGTCAAGGAGCGTGTCGATCTGCTCAAAAGCGCCCCTCGTTCCGTAGGTCCAAATCATATGTTCATAAAACGCGCCAGGAGATGATTCCTTAAGAGACCACCATGCATCACCTTTCCCATCCTCCGGGGCGTCGCTGTGTGATTGAGCCGTAGTATTTTCGAGAAAACGCTCGGCATGTATTAGCTTCAATTTACTATCATCTCGAGGACCATCCTGCTCATCGTGTCGGCTCAAATCCCTTTGAATCTTTGTTTGCAGAATAGCCACTTGAGAGTTCAGTAAGGGGTTTTTGAATCGGTCTCTCATTTCATGGGATATGACCTGGACCATATGCCGGTTGCGTTCCCGGACATATCCGCGGAGAAGGATGGAGTAGTGGAGTTGCGTGATGTGGAATAAAGATTTTCGCTCACCATCACGGACAATTTGAAGAGCGTCGTCGGTCCTGCCAACCACCGCAAGTGCCAGCATCAAAGAAGCGTACGTACCATCGTTACGGGGTATCTTGAGATGATCCAGACGCTCGTTGACGCGAAAGGCACATTCTAACTGATACCTCAATGCGTAGTGAGAGATTATCAGGTTCCACATGTTTGTTTTAGATCCACGGTAATCTTTGTCAGCCGCACTTTCAGCTATTATTTCAGCTTCCTCCGGCTGGTTGTTCGTCAGGCACGACCCAACAGCAGCCTCGATGATAGCAGTAGTGATTGTAACCTTCTCATCGGCCATAGCCAATTCAATGAGGGCACTGATAGTATCAGTGTCACCACGCTTAGCACACATCAATGCGAGGATGCCGACTGTATAATGGTTGAATTTGGGTTTGGACGCCATCTCCTTAAACAAAGAGAACGCTCCAATAAAATCGCCAACGTTCGCGTATGCCATAAGGAGCACATTTTTACAAGCCAAAGATTGATAAATTCTGGCATGTCGTAGATTATCGAACCGAGCACGCGTTTCATCGACCCGACCGAGCCTCGCATACACAGAGAGGTATGGGGCGTAAAATCTTGTATCGTCAGGCAAACCGTGATCCTCCACTAGGAGGTTGAACAATCTATCAACACCTGCAATGTCACCAGCCCGGGCAACGTGCGAAAGTGCAAACCGGTATAGAGCCGGCGGGGCGTAGCCGTAGAAAAATCTAAATTCATCGACGATGAAATGAACCCGCTCAGGTTCACTCCCGGAGTGAGTGATAGTACACCCAAGGTTGTAGAGCATATCGCGTGAGGGGCGCGCTGTCATTCTCCAGCAATAGTTGCGATACATGGCAACAGACAGATCGCTGTTGGAAGGGAAATCCAGAGTGGCGCAGGTGGCTATCGCGAGAGCGTAATCTTCGGGTTCTAGTAGGCCCAAATTATAGAAGTTTTGGGTGAGGTTCACAGTTTTCGATATAGAGATGTGCAGCATCACCTGCGGGGAGCTGAATACGCAATTGAGCAGATACTTGGATATCTGTGCGGCTTCGCCCAGTTCAACTTCCTTCGCTATCATCGAATCAGTGAGCGCCAGGACTTTATCAGGAAGTTCGACCGGACGCTGGAGAAACGAATGCAAGTCGGCATTAGGTACGTCCAAAGGTTTCAACTGCCATAAATCGCACATGTCATTCCACCGCATTGAATACACACAGGACATGAAGGCGTAGCTCCAACAAGCAATTCCGTGATCTTGTGAAACAGCTTCCTGAACGAGCCTCTTCAATATATCCGAGCTATGATCCATGCGAAGAAGAGCTTGCGTTACCAAAAAGTACTGCTTGGAAGTCCGCTCTTCGAGGGGGATCCTGAAAAAAAGATCTATTGACCGTTCCGCATCAACGTCCCTTGAAGATCTTATAAGATAATCGAACACGCGCAGGGTATATGCCTGCTTGTTTTCCAACATTTCGTATCGCATCCAAACTTCATCTCCGTCTTCAGCTCCGTTTGATAATGTGCTGTCGAGATCTTCGATAATATCTAGCTCAGGAACGGGAGGCTGTGATGATCCCACGGGAGCCGGGAGTACCTCCGTATCGGAACTCATGCCTCTACTCCCCTGGAAGTGCTTGGCTATACCAGGTGTGTAAGACCGCGACGAGCTTTTGTGTAGTTTTCTCCTATTCCGTCCTCCATTGTGTCTCCTCGGTTCGCAGCTTTCCGTCAGGTTTCGGCCGCAGGAAGGATAAAGAAAGTCGAGATAGCCAGGGCGTGCCCGGTCATCAGTAGTTGTCGTTCTCGTCTGTCTATGTCCATGCCGTGCTCCCGAAGCCCGGTATGCTGATTCCAAGAAAATAAGGCACCATTGACGTATATCGATCTCGCCATGGTGCCAAAAACGAGGACGCAGAGCTCGCCGGCTGCGTACTACATTTTCCGAATGCCATAGGAGACGCTGGCCCGCGTTTTCGAGGCACCCTGTCGCTCTCTCCAGCATTCCCCGTCGAGCCTCCAGGTACCGGTTCGGAGAACGGCTAGCAACGTATAATCAGGGGCATTTCGAGGCTTAGAAGATCTATCGCAATAACCAAGACCCGTCAGTACCCTAATATTCGAGCTTCGGTCGAAAGATTTTTGGTCCGAGGAGATCCAGTGAAAAAAAAGTACAAGAAACTTCCTACCCGAAAGAAAGCCTGCTGCTGTGCTGGTGTTGGGCAAAGCGCAGAAAGAGAACAGTAATTAAGATGAATAGACCCGTGGGTAGCCCGTCGCCCAATGATTTTCCAAATTGTAGAGTCCTTCTCTTGAATCGTGAGCTGTGCTTTTCCTCTGTTCTTTCTGTTGATGCCGAAGTTGGAATTATTTGATCTTTCCGGCTTCAAGTTTGGCCGGCCGTGCACGTGATTGCACCCCACAGACGGAAATAAAGATAGTGAAGGATATCAAGAGCTCGAATTGGACCCCTCTCCTGGTAACTGCACTGTGCCGTGTCCTTATTTAACTATACACGGACTGTCTGCATCATGGAGATCACAAATTTCGTGGTCTCCCACAGGGAGGAAGCCCTTCTTATAGGGGACTATGATGCCTACCGCGCACAGCTCTCCCGAAGACTTCACACAGTTCGAAAGAGGCTTGGTCAAACGACACCCAAAGGCCGAAAGTACACACCGAAGGCACCGGTTACGGCTGAGAATGTGGCAGCGAACACAGAGTATGTTTGACATGAAACACTATCCCCTAACCAGCCTACTTACAATGTGATCTAGATATATACATCTCCTCCTCCTTTGCTCCGAACGCGCCTGGGCCGACGCAATGCACATGAGGACAGTTCACTCGGCTGATCCTTCTTCTAAGGGTATCGTGGGTGCAGCAAGGCGCCATATAATTACTCGATTAAACAAGGCAGCAGTCTACGCCAAAAGCCTAGTAACAGTACTGGAAGAATCAGCATCCGGAGCGAGCAAAACCGATCTTCTCGAAGCTCGCGCATACCAAGCATCCCTTTCCGGTGCGATGTGGATGGAGAAACAACGGTGGGAGGAATGTGTTCGTCAATATTCGTTGGCCAGGGTCATTTATTCAGCTTTGAGCGTCGATGCAAAAAAGGAGACGATCCGAGATTTGCTCTCTGGAACAATCGACCCCAGTATCCGATATTCCGCCTACCAGCTGAAAATACCGCGCACGGTAGCTATAAAAACAGTAGCTGTGAAATACTTCCCATCCGACAGCGCCTTACGGGCAGAAGTCGAGTCGTTAGATCCTGGGTGCTTGGCCGAGGATGGTTCCAAGGGGAAGACTGATGCTGATGGAGGAGTACAAGATATACCGCGGAGCATCACATGGAGATCACGGACAGTTAAGATCGAGGATGCTTCGATTTCACAAGCTCTTGCCGATACCTCAGCTGCCGAGTCACGCCTCTCCACTTGGCTAGCTGAACCCTCCGGTCAATCTTCGTCCGCGAAGGAAAAGGCTGCAGCTTACGACAACGTCATACTTGCCAGTCAGGAGGCGGTGGACGCCACCAAGACAGCAATCGACGAACTAGTCAGCGAGGGTGTGGAACAAGGTGATTCCAGGATACAGTCTCTACAAATCACGCGGACAGCTGTAAACTACGCCCTGATCGGGTGGAGAGTAGGGCGGAACCGAGTTTTGTGCGGAGAACAGGATGGTTTGTCGTTGGAACCTGCTCAAGCCAAGCACTGGAAGAAAACCAAGGAGGGTGCTGAAGCACCGGTCATGGAGGAAGAAAGCAACGGAAAGAGGCTAGCGAGGCTACGAGAGCAAGTCGTTCTCTACGATGCGACATTACAGAGTTTGGATTTTATTGAAGAGCTCCCTGGTGTTGCGGCAGACTCTGGACTTGTCGAAGAGCTAAAAGCCCAGCGTAATTATTTCCAAGCCCTCAAGTAAGTGGTCCAAACTCCCCCCGATTAAATGCTTTCCACAATTGCTGATTGTTTGCATAGATGCCTTGCTGTTGGCAGATCGCATGGTATACTCTCGAACGGGAAAAATGCTCTAGCACTGTTCGCCCGCGCTCTCGATCTCGCGTCCCAATCTAATTCCAGCAACACCCTCGCCGACACTCCACAAACCCCTCCAAAACTAGGCGTATCAACTGGCCAAGCCAAAACCCTCTGCATCAGTCTTCAGGGGCTGGTCTGGAGATACCAAGGTCTGGTAGAGATGCAGGAACTGTCCAAGGACGAAAAGAGCGGCAAAGCTTCGTATTTACCCCCCGTGATCGAAAGGATGGACGAGTATCCGAATGGGGAAGTCGACCTCACGAAACTCGTCACCTACCCATCGAGAATCGAACCTGTGCCGGTGAAACCCCTGTTCTTGGACGTGGCGTGGAATTACATCGACTACCCACGGCCAGGGACCAAAGCAGCGGCAGCTCCCGTGGCTCAGGAGGGTTCTGGCTCCACGACGACAGAGAAGAAGGAGGGCAAGAAGGGATGGTTCGGCTTTGGTCGATAAGGAATACCACAGTATGGCGAGTGGGCGCCACGCAGACGATGATGACCACGATGATGATGATGAGAGCAACGTAGATAGAAACGGCCCATTGTCGGCCAACCAAAGAAAAACTACTGCAAGAGCAATGTTTCTCTGCAATTTTACTGCCTTTGCTGTCTCCCAATGAATCTCTTCCAGAGAATCGCATATCTTGTTAACTCGTGCCTCTCCTTTACGGTTACGGTGTGGATGATATAGGGGCTTTAAACGGTGAGATATGGTCACGTGTATTGTCTTGGCCAGCCAACCGCGATCTCGGCACGTCCAGCTCCGAACCACGCCATCCCTCTCCGGTACGATACAGATACCAACATCTTCGATTTGCACCAAAATGAGCGTGTATCTTTCGTTTTAACACGTATGAACAACGTATCTCCGCGGGATAATACCGATTAGTAATTGTACATTACCAACCGGTCGTAAAAGTGTGTAATTATGCCTCGATCTCATCCCACTGACTCAGTCATCTGCGGTGGTGTCACTCCTAATTATTGGCTTACCAATCTTACATTACACTGCATAATCGTCGATCATCCGTATTATTTGCGTTTTTCGGCAAATTATGTACTACACTAGACTAAATGAAGCCTAGTCCCCTTTCTCAAACCCAATCACACAGCTCAATCAACCTCTGACATAAACTCCCATCCACCAATCACCTGCTCTGTAAACATTTTGCTTCTCCTGAATTGATTGTTCCTTTTTTTCGAGATGCGATGGAGAACTCCTCATCAAACTTATCAGAAGAAATCTTTCACTCTCACTCTCTCCATCTTCCTTTACTTCCTTTCCTTCCATCACTCTCTTTAACCCTCTTTTCCTTTCCCCCTCCCCCCCTCATACCTACCGTGCGTTTTGAAACTTCAAGACGCCCCTTATTTCCCCTCTCCACCCCTAGGTCCTACGTCCCGCGCGTGAGCAACCCACGAAAACGATAAGAAATCAACTACGTCGGTGAACACCACCATTATGGTGAACCCCGAAGGGAGCGGGAGCTTCGCCTCCCCGATAGCCACTGCGGATTTCGCGGCAAAATTCTCTTCAGACCCCGCTGGGACGCTGTGGGATGTGTACAACGGCATCAACGGCTGGGCTGCTGTGATCACCCTATTTTTGCTCTTGGTGGCTTATGATCAGTGTATGTGTTTCGCAAGGGTCACGCTTTATCGTTGGTGGACGCAATCGGCTAATTGATCTTTTATCGATTTTGTAGTCAAGTATATCTGGCTCAAGGGCTCGATTGTCGGGCCAACGTTCAAGATGCCCTTTATTGGGCCATTCATGGACTCAATGGACCCCAGGTTCTCTGGGTACATGGCGAAGTGGAACAGCGGAGAGCTTAGCTGTGTTTCCGTCTTTCATAAGTATGTCAATGTGTCGCCCCTTTGATATTGAGAGATGAGAAAAGCTAACAGATGTTTCCGGGTAGATTCGTCGTAATTGCATCGACTCGCGATATGGCCCGCAAAGTTTTCAACTCCCCCAACTACGTCAAGCCATGTGTCGTGGATGTCGCCCACAAGCTTCTACGAAAGACAAACTGGGTGTTTTTGGATGGAAAGGCGCATGTCGAATACCGCAAGGGTTTGAACTGCCTCTTCACTCGACCAGCCTTGAAATCATACCTTCCCCGCCAGGAAGAGGTGTACGACAAATACTACAAGACCTTCATCGAGAACTCCGCAAAGAACGATTTCAAGCCCATCCCCTGGATGCCTCAGTTCCGTGAACTCATGTGTGCTGTGTCTTGCCGTACTTTCGTCGGACATTACATCTCTGAGGATATGATGAAGAAGATTGCCGACGATTACTACATGATCACCGCTGCCCTCGAATTGGTCAACTTCCCCATTATCATCCCGTTCACCAAGACTTGGTACGGAAAGAAGGCTGCCGATATGGTTCTGGAAGAGTTCTCCCGGTGTGCCGCCAAATGCAAGGTTCGAATGGCCGCTGGAGGTGAAGTCGGATGTATCATGGACGCCTGGGTCAAGGCTCAGCTAGAATCTGCCGAATACCGCGCCAAGCTCGCAAAGGGCATCAAGGTTCCAGACGAGGAGAAACCAACAAGTCTCCTCCGTGATTTCTCCGACTGGGAGATCGCCCAGACTATTTTCACCTTCCTGTTCGCTTCCCAAGACGCCACCAGCAGCGCCTCCACCTGGCTCTTCCAGATCATGGCCGATCGACCCGAGATCCTCGACAAAGTCCGCGAGGAGAACCTCAGTCTCCGTGGTGGAGACCGAAACCAGGAAATCTCCATGGAGATGCTCGACAACATGCCATACACCCGCGCAGTCGTCAGGGAGACCCTCCGATACCGCCCACCCGTGATCATGGTCCCCTACCTGGCGAAGAAGGATTTCCCCATCACCCCAGACTACACCGTCCCCAAGGGTTCGATGATCATTCCCTCCGTCTGGCCCGCGACCCACGACCCCGATGCGTACCCCAACCCAGATAGCTTCGATCCAGACCGTTACTTCACTGGGGATGCCGACCAGCAGCTTAAGAACTTCTTGGTCTTCGGCACTGGGCCACATTACTGTTTGGGTCAGAACTACGTGCATCTGAACCTGATGCTTATGATCGGTAAAGCCAGTATGCTCATGGACTGGGAGCACCACGCAACTCCCGAGTCGGAGGATATCAAGGTGTTTGCTACCATTTTCCCACAGGTAAGCATCATCGTCTCATATACTATTTTGTTTGTATCAATGCTAACATCGCCACGCAGGATGATTGTCCACTTGTATTCCGTCCACGACCATAAATTTCTCTTCTAGATTCCAGACCATCAAGGAGTTTGGTGACCCCCCTAGGGACTAAGGGGACCGACCGATCTCGAGCCAACCGCCCCTCTCAGGGCTTGATCCCCCATAGCCAACGTAGCAATATCGTTGATATAATACATCTACCCAGCGGACTCGACCCCTCTTTCCGAAGGGATCTTATTCAGGCGAGACCATCTTCGGTCCCTTCCCACTAATAATTGCTTTTCATTTCGGGTTCTTAAGGTTATATTGGGGTAAATCAAGGGGATAAGCTTGAGCTTGAGGGATTCTTGTTTCTTTTTTTCATTCATTGCATTCATTGCCTCTTGCTTGCCTCTACATATTTCCTTTTTTGAATCCCCATGGATCGACCGGGCCCGAAAGGCATCCGTTTTTCTCATGTTGTAGACCTGTGGTCTGCCTTTTATTATCAAATGTCCATACAGTATTACCATGATATATTAATAAATTTCTATTTTTTGAGTTATATTAATGGACGTGTCTGAATTGATTCATAGATCGGATCTAAATAAGATCAAGCAGGCCAAGCATTGTATAGTGAAAGCCTTGGCTCGGGAGAAAACGCCAAGACAACCGACATCATCGATAGCTTACCTCAGCAGGTATTTTGATATCGCAGCTTCAAGCTCAAGTTGCGACGGAAACATTCAATCTTAAGACATCCAAACCATCCCACCTCGAATCAAGCGGCCATAGCAGTTTAACGGAATCACCAGGTATCACCAACAGCAAAAATGGCATCCAAATCCCTCTCCACCCTCCCCTCCCGCCTCCAACTCCTATCTCGGCCAACCACTGGCTCTCCGATATCGATACTATCCACCACAAGCAGAGCAGCCTCAACCACACCCTCAAGATCCCTATCGACCCTCACTCGTCGCCAATTACCCCGTCAAACCCTCACAACCTCCAGAACAGGCTACTACGCCGCCCCTCGAACCCAATCCCAACTCCGCCACCAGAGCAACAAACCCGAACCCCCGTCCCCCTCTCCATCCCAAGAAATCAAATCCTACAAATTCGAAGACGTACGCTACCCCCTTCCCCTTCCCGCTCCCCACTCCCCTTCCCAGCCCACCTACTAACCCACCCTAAAAAAAAAACAGATAAACCCCCCCTCCCAAATCCTAATCGACGTCCGCCAACCCCCCGAACTCCTCTCAACCGGCATAATCCCCACATCCCTCAGCATCCCACTCGCCACCCACCCAGACGCCCTCTTCCTCTCCCCCTCCGAGTTCAAAACTAGATTCGGCTTCTCGAAACCCGGGTACCCGGACTCGGAGTCTGACTCCGACTCCGACTCACCACCTTTAGCTGGCGAGGGTGGGAATGGGGATGCGAAGATTGTGTTCTATTGTAAGGCCGGTGTGAGGGCTAGGGCGGCGGCGCAGTTGGCTGTTAAGGCGGGGTATAAGCCTGAGAATCTGGGGGTTTATGATGGGAGTTGGTTGGATTGGGAGAGGAGGGGGGGGAAGGTGGAGAGGTGGGAGGGGGATGAGTGAGTGAGTTAGTGAGTGGATGGATGAGATGTATGTGTATATATGGATAGGTGTGTATATATCTAGTTAACGGAAAGGATTTCTTGGAGCTTTAGTTGTACTTTTTTGGGTGTGGTGGTGGATGTAGATTGACTGCGTGCTATTCTTCTCTAGCCACAGGCCAGGGGGTACGCATAGGTAGCGATAAGGAAGTAGATATATTTATATCTAGATCACCACTAGGAGATTCGAATAAGGCACTGGTGATGATCTGATAAAATCTGCTTCAAGTTATCGAATCGTATGGGGTGGCTTTACCATAACCACCGGGGTTCAGGGGGGAATATATATATTTCGCACCACTTAGTAGATCTCGCAGTTCGAGATACTAGTACCCCTCAAGAATATACCGCTACGAGGACACTTCCCCGGCAAATTCAGATCTTTCCTACTTGAAGACCCAAACGGCAAACAAAAGACCAAACTCGAAAGAAGACTCAATTCATATTCTATCATTCTCGCTATTTTTGAGCTTTTTTGACTAACCCCCTCCTCGCATATCCTAGCTAGACAAAAGGACTAGACAAAAACGCCGTTGAGAGGAGATATTTAGAAATTTGGAAGACATGGGATACCGCTATGGTCATGGGTAGATGAGAAGAGAGTTTCTGTGAGAGAGATAGGTTGAAAGTGTTGGCAGAAGCTAGTGCGCAATCGTATCCTCATGCGGGCAAGAATGGTAAAAGAAACGCATAGACGCATATACTCTCAGAGGGAAAGCGTATATAAAGAAAGCTCGAACTTGGAGAAGAAGAAGAAGAAGAAATAAAAAAGTATTGATTGCTTTCCATCATCTCGAAACATGTCAAGGGGAGATAATAGACTAAAATCGATCTGGAAAGACATGGTGGAATTGGGCCCGTTTCGCAATCGTGAAGCGTCAACAGCCCGCGTTCGGCGTCTGTGTTTCCCCGTCCTGAGGATTGAGGACTTGAATAAACTTCTCTGTCCTCACCGTGGCTCTCGTAGGGACGGCTAGCAGGCTAGCTCCGTGGCCAGATCCTTGTATCCCTCGCATCATTCGATCAATCTCAATATTTCGTGAACCATGCTCGTAAATCTTATACTTTTGAAGACATGCCTCATCTCAGATCCAATCCAAATGCCCACCCACCAGTCAACACCGTGAAGGACGCGGACGACGTCGGTACTAGACACCACCAGATAAATGAAAAAAATTATCGGGAACGAAATCACGGAACATCAAACAGCGGCTTCAACTTCTTAATGAGTCCCCACTCATCCATCGACACATCAGATCGATAGAATTCCTTGAGGGTATCGATACTGGCTCGCGAAATTAGGGAGTAGAGAGTATCTTTCTCCTCGAGCTGGCGACCGTAGAGGGGTTGGTTGGGCCCTTCGATCTTGATGGCGACGGAGGGCTGGCCCTTTTTGCAGATGGGGATTTGTTTGTGTTCGCGCTCGATTGAGTGACTGTAAAAGTGTATATTAGTATGTATGGCTCTGATATAGTGGTTTAGAATGGGGGAGTTAAAAAACTTACACTCTTCCTAGGTTGAATACTTCCTTCACACCCGTCACAGGGTTAGTCTTAACCGCTGCGATGGGCGTGAGTAGTCGCAAGTTACCCTCAATAACATCGACACCGATAACGATTGGATCCTTCTTATTGAAAACTGCAACGGGCCTGAGGACACACGGGAAGACTGCGAGAAGTTTACTCTCCTCCTTCTTCTGCTCTGCAATTTGAGCCATGTGCTTGGTGAAATCGTCGAATAGATGGTAGATGATATCAGCGGTAAAGATCTTCACTCCGATTTCATCGGCGTAGGCTTGAGCTTCTTTGTCGACTTTGACATCGAAGCAGAGCATGACTGCAAATTGTTTCGCTTTCTCAAGCATAGTGCCAGCCATGAGCACATCACGCTTGTAAACAGGTCCAATGGAAATGTTCGCCACAGGAATCTTGGAAACCCTGAGGAACTCCAGCAAAGCTTCAAGTGAACCTAGAGTAGAAGCTTGGACAGTAACACCTCGCTGATCCTTTGAAGTCTTGCTAAAAAGATTCTCCAAATCAGACATGACTTCCTCCTGAAGAGATTCTTCATCATCATCGGGTCCAACGACAAGGAG
Source organism: Arachnomyces sp. PD_36 (assembly GCA_032988195.1). NCBI lineage: Eukaryota > Fungi > Ascomycota > Eurotiomycetes > Onygenales > Arachnomycetaceae > Arachnomyces > Arachnomyces sp. PD_36. The sequence continues at coordinate 72,708 of JANTQE010000020.1, read as the reverse complement.
ACGAGATCCAGCAATTGCTTGTTCTAAATCGTTGGCTGCGATCTTAACACCAAGAGCGGCCTTGACTTCCTTGTTGTGAACGTATTGTGACTTGAGACGTAATTCTTTCAGGGGCGCGGGAGTAAGCAGTGCTCGAATATTGGTCGTAATAGCCCCGTTCAAACCGCACATTACAACGCGGTCACCTTCTCGGAGTACACCATTCGACAACACGACGTCGATAGTAGTACCGAGACCTTCGATGACTTTGACCTCAAGCACAGTACACTCAACTTCAGAGAGGTACATAAGCTTGTTAGTCATACGCTCCTGGGTGAGCTCGACGAGAAGCTTGAGCATATCAGGGACACCCTCTCCAGTGTGAGCTGAAGTTGGAACAAGCGACACGTTCTTTGCCATTGACTTATTCTCCCAGTAGAGCTCGGAGTTGAACCCTTGCTCTGCGAACGCAAGCTTGGTGTTCTTCACTCGCTCCTTGAACTCGTTCTGACAACCCTTATTCTGCATGGCAAGACTGTCCTGGAAGCCATTGTTATCGATCTTCTTCCAGCCGTAGAGACGATCAATCTTGTTCAAGGCAACGATAAAGGGCGTCTTGCGGTCTCGTAGTAGCTTCATAGACTCCAATGTTTGCGGTTCCAAGCCGTGCATGATATCGACGACTAGAATAGCAATATTACAAAGCGAAGATCCTCGTGATCGGAGATTGGAGAACGACTCGTGGCCCGGGGTATCGATGACCAGTAGACCGGGTACCTTGAACTCGAATTTGCCGTCCTTGTTCACGACAGAGGTCTTCTGTGTTAGAGCTTCCACCGGGAAGTATGTGGCACCGATCTGTTGGGTAATTCCACCAGCTTCACCTTCCTGCACATTGGTTTGCCTGACCTTGTCAAGGAGCTTTGTCTTTCCAGTATCGACGTGACCAAGAATACAGCAGATGGGAGAGCGGAGGTTCTCCTTTGAACGGGCAGCCATAGCTTCCTCGTGTTGCTTCTTCCTTCGCTCAATCGCCTCAGCTTTCTTCTGAGCAGCAGCTCTCTGTGCTGCAGTTTGTTCTTCGTCTTCGGACTCCGTCTCGGATTCCTCTGATTCCTCAACCTTTCCATTTGCGGCTTTCTCGTCAACCTTTGCTTCCTCCTTATCAGAGGTGGCATCCCAGCTATCCTTCACATCCTCTTCCTCTTCAGACTCCTGATCCCAGTCTCCAAGCCCATCACTTTCTTCCTTCGCAGCTTCCGCCTCAGCAGCAGCCCTAGCCTTCTCCTCCTCAGCCAGTCGTGCCCTCTCCTCTTCCTCAGCCTGACGTTGAGCCTGAGCCCTCGCAGCCGCAGCCTCTAGATCCTCTTCCTGCTTCTTCGTCGGCTTCTTCTTTTTCTTATCAAACACGGGCTTCTTCTTCTCCACCGCCTCATCCTCCAACCCCGCAACCTTCACCCCCATCGCCAACATCTGCTGCATCCTCTTCTCATTATGCTCCTTCGCCTCCTTCTGCGCCTTGGTAAGCAATTTCCCCTCTTTCTTCAATTGCTCTTTCTTCTCCCTCTCCTTCTCCTTCTTCTTCTGCCTAGCCTCTTCCCTCTTCGCCTCCTCCTCAGCAATCTGCCGTTGTCGTTCCTCCTCAAGTCTCTTCTGCTCAGCTTCTAGCCGCTCCTGCTCCTCCTGCTGTTTTCGTAGTGCTTCCTGTTGCTTCTGGATAGCAGCAAGATGGGCCGGAAGCTTCTTTTTCTTCCCACCTGTTTCGGCTGCTGGTGCTGCGGCTTCGGGTTTCGCTTCCGCTGCTTTCGGTTTGGCTGCTTCAGCTTTGGGCTCTGCTGCTGGGGCGGGACCTCCAGCTTTCTTCTTTGCGGCCTATACGCAGAGCAAAAACACGTATTAATTAGCTTCCCAGCTTCTATATCGTCCAAGACATATTTTTTGAACAAAACCACCCACCTGCTCCTTCTTCCTCTGCTTCTCCCTCTCCTTCTTCTCCTTCTCCTTCTGCTTCTTCGACTTCAGCTGTCCGCCCTCACCCACGTCGTCGCCCGCCACCGACATGGCCGGGCTCTCAGGATCAGGAGCCATGGTGCCTCTCAGAAAGGGCTAGAATAAAATATAATAGAATAGAGTGAATAATAAATCGGACTTTCAAAAAAACACAGCAGCGGGGTGGTGCTCTTCCGTAAAATTAAAATTAATAAAAATTCTAATGTTACAGGTTCTCTCTCTCTTCGAGTATGTTATTTGTGTGTGTGCGTGAGGAGTGCCGAAAGAGTGAGGCAGCAGGTGCAGTTAGTTAGTTGTGTGTTTTTGCAGAGGGTCAGTCACTGTGAGAGTTGAAGAAGGCAAAAATGAGTGAAAGACCCTATCGGATGGAGGGACACCACGATCACGTGAGCTTATCGTCGGGTGGGATGGGATAAAAAGTTTTTGTGTGAAGATTTTGGAGGCGACAAGGAGGATTAAATTAAACACTAGGAGGGGTAGTTTTAGGGTGAATATGAGGGATCAGGGAAGATATTAATAGCTGGACAGGTTGATCTGTTGCTAAACTCATATACACTTCGGTTGCTCGTTCATCGGATCGGGTTCTCACATAACGCCTTCATTGTTCTTTGATGAGTGAACAAATACATTCACAGATTTTCACGTCTCACACACGCTTTGCTAAAATAATAAATAAAGCACCTGGGGAAGGAGAACATGAGCCGCACCACTGCGCCTAGAGTGCCCCATAACCCCCCCCTGTTCCACATCAACGTCTATTCCTTACACTGCTCTCGATTAAAATGCAACTTGCAACAGCTTCACTATCCACTCCATCACAGCCGTATACTGGTCCTCCACCTCCCCAAGAACAGGCGGCACAAGTTCCGCAAACCGTTCAGGTTTCGATATCCCACCTTCATTAGAACCGATCAGTTCAGCTTCATCTTCATCCTCACCAATGTCAGTTGTGCACCTGGAAGAATCTTCTCTTGCTATCATCTCCTTGAAGTAACTAATCCCCCGATATGTAAGGCGGCTGAGGATATCTCCATTGACATGTAAGAAGTCTGGTTTTATTGTCGAGGGCTCGACGTTGTTGACGGCCTTGCTCTTAAGCCTCGGTGAGAAGGGGCAGACAATGGGGTCGATCATGCAGACGTTCTGGAGGAACCGGAGGAGACGCCATTCATGTTCTTTAAGAGTCGTAAATCGGTAGACTGAACCCCCGAGTGCGGTGCCGTATATCCCATGGGAGTCTTTTATAGCCGGGGCTTGAGTGCTCTGCAATAGGCGGACCGAAGAGTGCGGCATATCGACTTTGAAAACTGGAAACGAGGTTTTATCCTTGGGTGTGATATCCATTTCCGATAGCCCGACGATCGTGCCACCGCGGTTGGATGTCATCGTAATAGGATAATCTCCATGGAGTAGGGTATGATGAAGCCCACCCCTTTGCATCGGGTCGGTTGAGTATAAGCTTATCTTATCTTCAGTAACTTTCAATGCTACCAGCGACTCCCTCGACGTCGAAACATAGATAAATGGTTCTCGGACGGAGACAGAGATGCCAGGTGACTCGAGATGGTACCTATCGACTCGACGCCATCGCTTCTCAGCAATATCAAATTTCTGTAGAATGACCTCTTTCCCGGTAGTAACTACCAAAGAGCACTGCCCATACGGGGTGATTGCCCGAATGGGTTCCTCGTAAAGGTGAGCATGCTTCACTGTCGAGTGAATCTTGAGATCATCGGGATGTCGGCGAGCGGTAATGTAGACAAGTCGGCCTCTCTTAAGGTCAACGGGTCGGGTTGTTCCCACAACTATCATATGGTAGTTGTTTTTACCATCTGTTGAGTTCCAGTCAGCTATGGCTGTGATCCTCTCGCCAGCAGACCCAGTCGGTCTTGGTAACTGGTTCCCTGGAGTTTCCTCCCCTTCGTCATCGCTAATATCGACCGTAAATGCGAGACCAGGAGGAGAATCAGGATCGATGAAGTCTATCCGAGGACGCACGCAGCGTCTTATGATACCATTCGATTCACTTTCTTCCGAATAAGTGTACCCAATTACCAGTGTTTTTAAATACTTAGAGTATATCATACGGTTTGGGCTTCCTGGGATGGGAATGCGCCGGGGAACAGACTTTGTAGTGTTCTCCAAGGTACAAACGAGTAATTGGTCACCGACGATGCATACCAGTGACCCATCCAGTGTTCCTGGCTTCGAGTACGGGTGGCTATCAACGCATGTAAAGACATCCACCGCTGATTGAAGATAAGAAGGCTAAAATAGGCGTAAGCGGTATTTTTCCAAACTTGGCCTCATATGAACTCACATTATTGTGATCAGTAATCCACACTTTCTCAAGTATGTACTGACTCGACTCGGGATCCTCCACATGGGCGATACTCCAGAACCCATCACCACAAGCAAAAATGGCAGATTTATTTTGGTTACCAGCTCGGCGGAGTCGCACAGTCGTTTCCCCTATTTTGCGGCGCTTTACTTGTTTCAATTCTGTTTCGTGACGAAGAGTTAGCAGTGATACGTTTATGGGTTTAAGGCAGCACTTCTTACCCATCAGGCCTGTTTCGAACCCTCTCTTAATATTAAACACCACCAAATTACCGCTGCGAAGGCCACAGAGCAAGGAGCGTTTCTCAGCAGCCCTGTTGCCGGAAGTTGATATGAGGGCGAGAGACTCGCAGGTCTTGGATTCGATACTACCTTCCTCCAAGATAATATCTTGCTCAACCAGAGGGCCAAAGCCGCGTTCAATGTCCACGAACGTTGCCAATATCTTGCCTTCTCGAGTGCCGATGAATATTGTGGGCACATAATCTAGTATCTCTATAGAAAGAGTGATGGGTTCGTATGGCAGGCCGAGAGGTTGTCCGATCGCGTTGAACTGAAGGGATTCCGCAGAAATCCCAACCCTTCCAACTCGAACATGGACAGCGTCGTCTCTCCTGACTGCCACGGCGACCAGAGACATATTGCCAGCAGTCGCGGCTGCAATTATTTGCTCGCCACCTTCACATTTTTCAGAAATACGAGGGCTTGATACTCCGTACACGGAAAGGTGAATTGCAGAGCTAGTAACCTGTATGATAACCCCCTCGGGAGTACTTCCAGCAGCCAACGTCGGTGTATTCAGGTCTGCCCCTAATAGGTCCCCGTCTATCGCGCGTATCTCACCCTGAGCATCGTCGGGCATATATATAACCAACGAACAGTCGGGCATAGAGGAGAAAAACAGAGCTCCCCCGCTTCCGGCGTCCGTTACTACCCATAGGCTCAGAATGCTCGATGGATCTTGCAGTTCGAGCATGAGACCAATCCGGGCTTGAAGACCATGGCGCAGTTCCGTAATTGCCCCCCTACCAAATGTAGGCCCGTGACACGCAAAGATTCTATCCCCAGAGAAGTCCGCCTTCTCACTTTCAGAAGTATCTTCTGGATTTCCAGGTCCTAAGAGGACAGAATCTAGGACTGGAGCCCAATTCGTGATACTTTGAATGCATCTTGGGGGTTGTCTTGCATCCTCGACGAAAACGCCTCCATCACCCATGCTACCTGCAACGACGAGCAAATCCCCACCTTCAAACCCCCTATCCAAGATAGTGAAGCCAGTATCAATGTCGCAATTTAGGCTACCCACCTCATGCTGGAGGTTCACCTCGCCCTGATTACCAACTTCCAGATATAGTATCTTGGAATCTTCACGGCAAAGGTAGATTCCATCATTGTTCCGGCTGTAGAGCCAATTTCGCACAGGCCTTGCCCACTGAGTCCAGAGCAATGATCTGTGGGGGTCTTCGGCTCCTGGTGGCTTCATAGGATACCTATGTGGTCGTTTTCGAGCATGCGTTGGATCCGTGATGTCGTTGTATATTACGATGTTTGTCGATGCGATTAGCAAGAAAGAGGCGGGCTTTCTAAGTGGTACCAAGATAGGAGACATTCCTTCGTCAAGTGGAAGCTGTCTTCTGATAACCTTTGGCCGAGAATTACGGATGCCACCGGTAATATCCCAATCGTAGCAAACCATATACGTCCTTAGCTCCTTCGAAACGAATAACAATAGTACCATCCGATCTTCACCAGGGGTTGGATATAGAAATTCCATTTTCAATATGTCACCATCCACACGAAAGAAGCGCTCCTGAGTTGCCACAAAGGATTAGTCTCAATTTTATGATGGGTTCGGAAAACTTTTGAAGAAAGGGAATTCTTACCTCCCAAATCGGGTTCATATTACCAGATCTCATTTCAGCTCGAAGCATGCGCTGCGGTTTCAAGGAGAAAACCCCAAAATAGTCCTGAGAGGCGGACACAGCGATGGCTCGCGATCTACGGATATCAGTCATCGTAACTGCGAGAGTAGAGGCTCAGTTTCTTACCTTGGATCAACGGCGATGTGTCTCCCATATTGCTCCGGGAGACTCACATCAGCGGGAAGGGGTCGTCGGGTGTGAACAAAATCTACACGGCCATCTATTGACTCTGTGGCGTAGACAAAGACAAGCTCTTTCGTGTTCAAGGCGAGTACAAGCATTTGGGGTGGTAAGTCGCCGTCTTCTTTGGGTTCCTGTGCCGCACGACCAGAACCCTGTTTTATCTGAGCTTCAAGACTAGGCTCCTCGTGAAGATTGATGACCCCGACTGAGATAATCTTGGTGTCAAAGTCCGCCTTGGTTGCAACGTCCTCGAGGTGGCCGCTGCCCACAGATTCTCTGATTTGGATAAAATTGTCGCCAACGAACACAACATCTTGCTTGTCTTGGTGTCTTAGACGAGCTGGAAGCACCCACTGGGCAATTGGACTTTGTATGATGGTCTGTGAAAGCATCCCGATAATCGGCGGAGGTTCTTTCACACTCAGAGCAACATTTGGCCTGGCCACCCGCTGTGGATCACGGGTGTCATTGAGTAGTTCGCTGATGTCAACTCTTCGTGTTGTCCAAGTGCCATTGGCAAGGTAGGTTGTTTGGAGAGACATGTTGCAGAGATCTGAGCCGCTGACGGAGAGGAGAATTGAGGCCACTTAATACTGAAAAGGGAAGTTCACTGCCCCCCAAGAGTAGAGCCACGTAGATATCTAGGTTAGTAACAGCATCCCAACATATGTGAGGAGCTGCGAAAGGCTTTCCAGCGGGACTACGCTGGTTGAATGACGTGGGGAATTGTGAGAGCGTGAGATTTGAGTAATGAGCCTTGGGAACGAAAGCGTGTTGTTCCAATGGCATTCAAGTCACATAAGTAACCCCAGTCCTGAACTGGATTGTATGTAATTGAAGGAAGGGAAGATAGCAAAGAAAGATGAGGCTCAGGGGTGACTTTGATGTCTTGTGTGCTATCAGACGAAAGCCTGTGGTTGTATCAGCACACCAGACAGAAAAACAGTCATTGAAGGAACAGTGGCTTACCACAAGTATGAGGCAAAGCTGTGTCTTTAGAATATCCTACAAGTACTCTTATTAATGGCTCTAACGAGAGGAATGATGTGCAGTTGTTGCCATTGCGATGATATGAAGTTGACTGAAGTAAAGGGAAGACGGAGGGAAATATCTCATCCACGGCGCGAAAGATAAAGAAACGTTGTGAAGATCCTTGCCCTGAGACGCTTGAAGTGAATTGTGATTTGAGAGATGAAATATGACCTATATAAAAGAATTCTTTGCTTTTAGTTGAAAGATGCTCGTCTTGTGCATAGAAGTTCCTTTTTCTTTGCTGTGACGTGAGGGATGTCACTCTCGTATCTTTGGGGTCGATGCTTTTTATATGGGTGGCACCTCATAACAACGGCCAGCACGATAAACGTTATATCCACGTCCACAGTCCACGTACCCTAACATTGTTTTGATGGCATGTTCGTGTTATTAGTTTTCAGGTGCGTGTTATTATTACTGACACGTGACATTCTTTAAATGCCACCATCGCTCACTCACCAGCCCAGCATGACCCAATCACAAGATGAAATGTCACTGACAATATAGAAAGCACAAGGCACCATCCATTAACGTCCGATATCAATTCCATTCTCTTCAACTTCCATCTTAATAGAGCAACTATACTACTCTAGGAAGAGGGCTATACAGAGCCTTGCTCTCCAACAAGTTGGCCTTCCTCCCCTTCGCTATTAGCTGTGCTGTGCCCTTGGGAACGGTCCCGGCCTGTGATAGCCTGCACGCCGCTCATCGAGGCACCTGGGAATACTCCCGATTTGGTCACAGACACGGCGTTGGTTACTTTCTGCTTGGAAGGCTGCGGCATATTCGTCTCATCACGCTGCAAGGTGCTTCTCCTGCATAATGCTTGGCTGAGTTGTGTAACTGCCACATCTCGAGGAAAATAGAAGGCAGTAGGGGCGTTAGCCGTTCCGTACCCTACTCTGGGCCATACTGCCTCTCATAATCCCGAGGGGTTCTCTTTACGTTTACGATGGGAGACGAGATAGAAATCCGGGATGTGCTTGAGGGAGAGCCGGAAGACGGTGCATCTTCCGAAGAATTCAGCGACGAACCAAATCCCTCGTCGATCAAGAAAGAGGCCATTATTGAAGCCTGCAAAGCGGGGAATTTTGATGCTCTCGTTTTACATGCCACTTCGGAGGGTGGATTGTTAGAAGATGAGCTGCGAAAAGTTGCATGTAAGACTCAGATATCCTCGGCCGAAGCGTTCTCTTTGTAGCTGACCATAATTGTCTGGTAGGGCCGATCTTACTCGGATGTGACTCTCCCTCTGATGATCAGATCTCCTGGAGAGATCTACCGCGACATGGCGACGAAGATCAGGTCGGGCTCGATGTGAATCGATCGTTCGTACACTATCCGAAGTGTACGTGATTAAACCCCTCCCAGAATTCAACTTCACGTTATTGACAATTTCTTGCAGGCCGAACCGAGAAGGAGCTCGAGATCAGGAAACAAGAGTTGTCAGACCTGATAACAGAGGTTCTCAGGAGACACCCATTTCTCTGCTACTTTCAAGGTTATCACGACATCGCACAGGTCTTACTTCTGGTGCTCGGAGCAAAAGATGCTACGCCCGCCTTGGAATACGTTTCTCTATTTAGGATACGGGACTATATGCTGCCATCGCTCTCTCCTGCTCTGAAACACCTTCGATTTCTTCCATCAATTATCGAAGCTTGTGACCCGAAGTTGTGCAGGCATATTTCCGGCACCAAGCCATTTTTTGCTCTCGCAGCAACCCTCACACTCTATGCTCACGATATTCAGGAGTATAGGGAAATTACACGTCTATATGACTTCCTCCTTGCCCACGAACCAGTTGTTGCCATCTACCTATTTGCCGCCATCATCCTATCGCGGAAAAAGGAGCTTCTCGAAATCCCTCTCGAGGAGCCAGAAATGCTCCATTTCACCCTCTCAAAATTACCACAACCCTTTGACCTCGAAGGTCTCATTTCGAGCGCGATTTTACTCTACGAAACCAAACCACCAGAGTCCCTTCCCTCCCGCCCATGGCGAAAAATCTCCCTCTATAGTGTCCTCAAGACGTCACGGGACCTGTTCACCAAGAGAAGCCCAGAAGATGCAGAGGAGTTGTTCGAGAAACAGGCCCAGCAGCTCAGGAGAGAAGAATTCCGCGAAAAGGCTATCTCGGTTGCGTGGAGGTATAGACGACCTGCGGGCTCTGTTGGACTTGCCATATTTATTGGTGTGGTGTCATTCTGGATCCGGAGGAACGGGTCGGATTTGCCCCTTGGAGGTTTCCTTGGGGTTTTCAAAGATGTGTTTAGATTATTCCGCTAGATGTATGATAGAATCAAAGGTATATGCATAAGAGATTGATTGGGATGTTGCTGTCGTGGCCATTGGTTTCTGTATTGCTAAATTCGCTTCGTGACGACTAAATGGTCGTTCATCCTTGCTGAAATATCTTTTCTTATCTTCCGAAAAGGAGCACCTGTCTGGCAAATGCAAGTCCAAAAGTTGGATGATCACTCAAGTAGCCGACGGAGTCAAAAGACAGTGCTTCCCTCGATCGTAATCAATCTTCCACTTGATACCCTCGAGAGCCGCGAGACCAACCGTAGCCCCTTCCAAGATAGCAAGTCCGAACCCGCTCACTTCTATTTCTTCCTTAAACATGAAGGCAGTGAAGTAGCCTATGCCCGATATCGCATTCAGCAGACTACCCTCTATTCCGATGACGTTGCTCTTCACATCGAAGTCCTTCCACGTTGATGCAGCCTCCGCTTCCGCGATACCCACTTCTTGATATAGACCGAAGTTGATTAGAGTCGTGGCGAGGTCAAGGACAAGGAGGGTTTTGTCCTTCGCTTCGGCCGTGCCGGCCGCTCCTTCTGGTACGAAAGCTGCAATCACGTGGGAGCCTCCGCGAAAGAGGGAGATATAGCTGATCTATTTCGTTGTTAGTTGAGGGCAAAGCGAATAGGGGGCGAATTATAGAGGCATAAGTGCTTCGTACCCATTTTCTGTACTCAAGCCCTGGGAGCGATGGATCTGTCGGCAAAGAGTTCATGGTACTGAACATGTCAATCACGACAGAGAAGAACTCAAGAAAGGCACTCCCAGTTAGGCTCTCTCTTGCACCTCCTGTGCCATCGCTGGCCAAGCCGTAAAAGAACTTGATCGTATTGACAATCGTGGAGATAAGTGTTCCGGACACGGTCAAACCCGTAGTTAAAGTATTGAAGTCTAACTTGGTCTGTTCCGTAATCTCGACCGATGTGCCGCCCAGTAGGAGCCCATCAAGTAGATCGGAGTTAAGGTTAGGGATTTTCGGCGGAGCTGCTCCCGTTATCATCTTTGTTAATATGGTCGTCGGGATAGCGATTAGTAGGGACATTGCGTCGAAAGCCGTTAGTTCGTGGCCAGTGATAAGCTTGTACAAACTGCTGAATATGGGGATCGAAATAGATTTGTTGCCATATTCTTTGAAAATTTGAATGACCTTCTGGAAAGCCTCGATAAGGGCAACAACCAGCTTGTGGATCGTCGTCACAGCAGCTTTGAGGACATCTTTGCACAACTTCATGAAATCGGAGGCAGAAATGGAACCCTGCTTAAGCCAAAGGTCTCTGATATCTTCTCCGACTTTGATGAATGACTTTTGGATGCTTGCGAGGGCAGGAGAAAATATTTCATCCCACCTTTTCTGAACATCGCAGTGTGGTTCATCTGCACTAAAGTTAGCCATTGGGGTTCGTTACGCTTTCGGGATAGATTACTGACTGTTCTGGGCGACGGCTTTGGATGACCCTAGGCCACCGTTCTTCATCCGTTCAGAAGTCCAGTTGAACGACGTGCTGTGTTGGGCGTCATAAACGGCTGGGGCTTGGCTCTTATCGCTGCCAGAGTTCGGTGAGACGTTCGCGTCTTTCTTAATCTCAATGCCATCAATCTTCGCTAGGAGGTCATCGAAGAACTTATCAACGGCACTAGCATCTTCCCTAGCCTTCGCAGCTGCAAGGTCGCAGCCCGCATCTATTAGAGTTGACACCTGATTTTTAGTCTGCAAGATATCATCCCAATTGAATAAATATCCGATAAACTCGATAAGTTTCTCGAATCCCACTTTTATTTTGTTCCAGACCTGTATGATGTTATTCAGTGCCTCTCACATATAAGTGGCTCGCTCGGGAGTACTCACCCACGTCAACGCCTCTCCAACTTTTTCGGCACAGTCAAGCACAAATTCGAAGGCTTCCCCGGCGATTTTGCAGACGAATTTCCATACCTTTCCTGTTTGCAGAGATTAGCATTGGACCACATCAGGAATCTAAAATTCAGCACGAACCTGCGGTGTCTACAAGCCAGTCGACAGCTTCGTGGGCCATTTCTGAAATCCAGTGCCAAGCGTCCATGAAGAAATCACCCACGTCGCTTTGGGAGGAATGTGAAGTGTCGAGAGATCGGGAACCTAGGCTGGGCACCTGGGCTGTGGCAGCAGATTTGCTAGTAGAGCTACCATCGGAGGGAAGTGTGGCACAAGCACCGTGAAGAGTCTTGAGACAATTAAGACCCTGTTCCAAGGCTTCATCATGCGGCATATTATCGGAATCGAAGAGAGGAGTGCCCTTTTGAGTTTTCGCGTTCTTAAGTTCACTATAGGATCGGAAAGAATCTAGTTGTGATCCTAGTTTGTCCATAGACCTTTTGGTCGGATCGAAAACAACGATTTCCGAGCTCAATACATCACCTTTTGAATCTTTGATTCCGGTGATCGTAAGAGATTGAGAGGCAATACTCTCGGTCGGAACAATGAAATTGAGCGTTCCTTGGGGGTCCATAGTGTACCAGTCTCCCCCCGGCTTCAGGGTAACAGTGCTTCCGTTTAGGATTCCACTGACGGCAGATGCGGCCTTAAGCTGAATAGAAGCATTTGGGGTTGGAGACCCATTGCTTTCGAAGGCTTTAATTGTCATGGAGTAGCTCTGCACCGGGGAAGCCGTTGCATCATCGTTACAATAAAAAGGTTTCTTCCTCCATAGTCCAAGATCCGAAACTTGTTCGAGTAAGGTGAGATTCCCATATTTATCGTTTGACACAATCGTTTGCCAAACAATCTGCCCATCTTCCGTTGATGCGCCTGAAATAGAGGGAGAGAAGGAGGTTGTCTTCCCAGCAGGAAGTAGGAGGATAGGTTTAGGAAGTTTCAAACCAGTAACATCGGAGCGTGTCGTGCGAATGTACCCAAGTTGACCAGTACTTGACGTGAACCAGATACTCAGAAATTCAGAGTCTTGGGCAACCTCAAGAGTTTTGCAACCGTGGATTTTGTCGTCTTTGCAAATTGGAACAGGGACCGAGGTTCTCAAAACGGCCTGGGATGAATCAAGATAGCTAATCCCATCTGGGGATCCAATCATCAGTGCCGAAGCACTTCTTTGGTCAAGGATCGTAGAAATACTTGTGGCGCCTGAATGGCTCCGGTTAATCAACGCTCGCTGCATTTATTGAAGGAAATATCATCACCTTTGGGACACTGAATATCTGTAGCGAACTGAAAGACGTTTCCGCTCGTTGACTGATCGTCAGGCTCGATGAACTCGCCATACAGTTTAGACTCCCCTGTAGTTGTCTTGTAAAGAACAAAGATGCCTTGTCCATGGAAATTGACTGCCGGGGAGATATCAATGATGCCAGTGACGTTCACAGGAGCCGACAAAGAGTTATTTGTTGACCACCCTGTAAGATATTTATCTGGAGTTGCAAGGGTAATATCCTTGCCCCATGAGGTTGATTGATCGAGATTTGCGTGTGCCAGTAAGACAAGAGGATAAGCAGCAGACGACTGTGACGGGGTTGGCATTGGTGACTAAGGGGTTAATTAGCTTGCAACGTGTAAAAATGATAATTATTGAGAGCAGCTACCATCATGATCTTTTCGACAGTCTCTATAGTCCAATCGCCAGGGATACTCCGTAGTTTTACCCCCTCTTGAAGCACCGTGGGAGCAAATGGTTTTGAAAGGACGACATGGGAAGACTTTGCATCTCGAACATATGCGAATACGAGGTAGAGGGTTTTATTAGGAGCTTGAACAACGTCAAAGGCCTGAATGATGGCCTCTGTTGGCAGGTCGAAACAAGCGCCCAGATCAAACAGATATTGTACGCCCTTGGGATCGTGACGAACTGTGCACTTGTTAATCCGAAACCCAAAAACTCAATCATGAGAGTAGAATCGGAGACCACCGACTTATCTGAAGCTTGGGCACCTTATCACTCGAGAGGGATACAACAATGGGTCGAGAATTTTCGTCTAATACTGTAACAAAATGAGTTCCAGCAGGGACAGGACTTGCAGAAACATAGTTGGTCATCAACTCTGCGTCTGTTTTGAAGGACGCCATCTTGATTCTTTGTATAATAATATGGAGTGGGAGATATTGCAAAGATAGGTAAGTCCCAGTAACGACAAGCGGATGATTAGCGAAACACTGTTAAAAAATTCTAGAAATATAAGACAGATAGAGCTGAGGTAAAATGGAAGGCGATCCAGCATCTCTATTCTTACAAACGGTCGGTAAGAAGTCCAGATATACTTCTTGAGGCGATGGAGACTAAGAACAAAGGCAGTTGCATAATTCAACGCATGCCTTCTGGTCTCATACCGCGAGCTTCAACCGGCCACAATTGGGAGAAGGTCCAGAAGCTGGGCTCTCAAGATAAATGTCCGCGGAGTTATAGGGAGGTATTGATGATCGAGCAAAAGGGATGCCCCGGTATGAACAGCGGCAGCATCATGGAGAACCATGACTGGCTGGCTATCGCGGCCGTCCGCAGGAGTAATCCTTTGAACTTGGGACATTACCTCAATCCAGCGACCAGCATGCTGATCAGAAGAAGTCATCTTTTGAACTAATTGAGTCACGTGAAAGCATAAACAATGATGACTAAGCACTAGATTTGATCATGAAGAAATTGATTGATCTGATCTTCAACTTGAAGAACTTTCTAGATCTTTATATACATACAACATCATCAAGATCATCATATAAAGAAATGAGTAGAAGAACACTCGCAGCAGTCTAATCAGAAAGAAAAATTGAAAAAATTTGAGATCAAAATAATAAAGAGTTTGAACGAGTCAGTAAGAGATAAAAAGAAACACAATTTCTGCGAGATTCAACATTCAAAACACTTTCTCAGCTTCAATATTTTCTAATGTAATAATTTGAAAGTTGAAAAATCATGACTAATCTTTTTTTATAAGCGTAGACATTCTTTAATAAGCAAGCGATCTCGACGATTCGAAAAAAATAAAAAAATGATGAAATTCGTTCGATGACAGTTTTTTGAAAAATTCGAATCAAGAACTCTCGTAACATGAGAGCTTTAAAATAAATACAATGATCTTTGAGTTTTGCTGATCACTGAGTTACGTCGACTGATCGACGTGACAGAACATTCAGACGATAAAATATAAAAAAAGTTTGAAAAAAGAAAAAAAGAAATAAACGAGAATGAAAATAAAAAACGATTTTCTGCAATTTAGTATGAGAAAACATAAAAAATAATGATTGTATTTTTCGAAGATTAAGCTTTATTCATCAGATAAACGATATCTTTCATTTTTAAATGATGAATGAAATTCTCATGCTATTAACAATCAAACTTCTTGATCAACTCGTTTGTTGACATACTGATTGTAAAGACTCAGCGTACGTGTAAACGATCAACTTGAATCTCTTATCTGAGTCAGTGAGAGTGAATGAATATATGTCGAAACTTGCTCATTAAATGAGAATTCTTTTTAATTAGAAGTCTCACGATTTGCTTATTATCGCATTTTATAATCGACGTAGTCTTCAGATCAAAGTTCAACTGCTTGAACAAACGAAATCAAACGTACAGTTTCTTAACAGCGTAAAAGAGTGTCATTAGCTTAATCTTAGTAATGAACGTAATAATTATTCGCTGACAAGTGAATTTTCAATCAATTGAGTCATCAAAGAGAGTAAAAAGAAATCTTTGAGTGAAACGTTTTGTTTGAGAGTCGTCGTCGTACGCAGCATCACTGACGATTTTAAATATTTTTTTAATCTCGTTGAAATAGCAAATAGCTAGATATTTCGTATTATGTAAATTGCAAATCAGTTGATTCGTCTCGTTACAATACTGAGAACTTGAATTTTGAAAAAAGTCAATCAAATGATCGCTGAAAAACGTGATATCTGCTTTAGTAATCATCTCAAAGTATATGATCGAGCTCACTCTTTTTTAAAAGATGTATATCTTTCTCTTCGTAATCTGAGTGTCTCTAAGAACTAGTTTCTTGAAAAATAAAAATGTTGAAGTTCTTAATGCGTGATTTAAATGAAAGAAATCAACGATCTTATCAATATAAAAGTTTTGACATAGTCAAAGCTTTCTATTTGAGCGATTTCTCACTATACGAATATTTAGAAATCACTTAAGTTCATCTTGATTTTTGATTTTGTAGCGTCTCATAAGACTGATTTTAATTTTATTCAATTTCTCTTTATTTTTTTTTCAAGAAAGAAGAACAATATTATTCACGTAAAAGAAGATGATCACTCTATTGTTGATGAATAAGCATGAGTATTTGAGAAAAGATTCAAAATTTTTCTCTCGTAGATTCTTGATCAGTTCTTTAAGTCAGAGAAGAGAAAAACAACGTAAATCATATAAAGCTCGTAGTAAAAGAATGATTAAAGCATGAATGTCTAATTTTTTGAATTTTTCAACAATTTTGCAATATATTTTCTCGTTCAATCAATTGTTCATAAAGACGTTGATCACATTCAAAAAGATCACTTCAAAATTAACAACAATCATAATCATCATAAGAAGACGAAACTGACGTATAACAAGCGTGATGACATGATTATCATAAATATTCACAAACTCGTAATTGCTCTATACGCAGAAATGAGCTTTAAATTTTATCAGATATTCATCATTATTGAACTTGTAAATGAATACTCAAAGTAGTGAAAGAATAGTGACATTCTTGTTGAGCGAGTTTTGAATCTCTTCAAAAGTATCTCTTCTTTGTAAATTTTTTATCTTTCTCTTGATCGCTTTCTTAAATTTCTCTTCATAAGAATGACTCTTTAAATTTCATTAATTTTTCGATGACGACGAAAGAAATTCTCTATGAATCTCAAGTCGAAAGATAACGTTCGCGTAAAAAGTCGAATGAAAGCTATTCAAATGATAAGCAACGTAGTTCTCGTAGCTCTTAAAGAGTTTACGACTTCTGATTGCTCGCGAAAGAAATTTCGATTCTTTGAGTGTTTGAATCAATTTCATATTCAACTGCTCGTTGATTGAGTCAATTGATTCTTCTATTGAATTCGCAGATCAAGAACTCGATGATTCAGCAAACAAGAATTTCATTAACTCAAAAGTTTAATTTGAGATTGACATGTCGAAATTAAGATTAAAATTATCTGTTGAGTTCGACATTTTTTTTTCGACAGATGTTTGAGTGACATTCGTGCTGATCAAAGTCAAAGAAATCGAATTCGTAAAAGTTGAATTAATAAATGTCAAGAGAATGTAATTTTCATTCAAAAAATCATCTTGAATTTCTTCGAATTCGAGTAGTTGAAAATCAAGTTGATTCATTTTATTTTTTATCTCTTGTAGAGCTTCTCTGAAGAATTTTTCTTTAAAGTTGTAGCTCGCGAACTCGTCAAATACGACGTCTCTGAAGCGTACTATCATTTTAAAATGAGAAACTCAGATTTTAAAGATATTAATGACGTCATAATCAATAAGATACTCTATATTGCAACGTGATTTAAGTTTATTCGTTTTGAGTATATTGAACTGCTTGACGTAGATCTTGCAGTCGTATACGCGAAAATGAGCAAGATTGAGTCATTTAAAGAGTCTTTTCACTTTTTTAGTGTTATTTATTTGAGAAAGTAGCTCGTCACGAACTTCGTATGATGTCTTTCAATCAAGTTTCTTCGTGAGAGATTTATTCGCAATATAATTAGCAATGACAAAAGTCTCTGATCACAGAATTAGCGATAATCTTGAATCAATTAACAAGATTCTTGAGCGTTCAATTAAAATACGCTCAGCACGTTCAATTGCTTCGTTCTGTTTTTTAGTATAAGAAGTCGAAAATTTCACATCTATATCTTTTGAAAGAGTTTAATTAATAAACGTCTTATCAAGAGATCGTTTCACGTCGAATTTGATGATTTTAACGATCATCTCGTATTGCTTTTCAATTTGATTAACGAACTCTTTGATCGCAAGACATATATTCTCTTTGAAAGTTAACGCGTGCGTTTTGTGAACAGCGAAAAACTCGTCATATAAATGAACACTTCAGTATCTCTCATTGAAAATCTCTTTGAATTGAATAAGATTCGCGTGAATACGCTCGTATGATTCAACTGTTTTTTTTTTTAAATGACGATTAATCTGCTGATAATCATGAGATAATTGACAGATCTCGCAAAAACAATGATATAGTGAATTCTTGATGTTTATAATCACTCTCTCAGCGACGAAAATCAGCTTTCGTAAAAGTTTCACGTTAATATGACTTATACGTTTATGTCAGAGATCGAAACTGCTGTCTTCTTTCTTTTTAAGAAGAAAATGAACGAATTTTTGAGCATCACTAGTTTCTATCAGATTAAATGAGACAGACGATAAGCTCAAAGAGACAGACAATACGTCAGATAATGAAACAATATGTTTGTTGTTATTATTGATCACAAGAAAAGCTTCAGCTATGTCAAATGAGCGATATTTAACAATGTACTGATTATGATAATATTCTTCATACAAATAAGTTACTTCATTTTTTCGAAGCACTGATATCTGATTTTTTTTAACATGAAAGATAAAATCTTTATTATTGAGAATCTGAACAGATATAATATTGATTTTCATGTTGAAAATTCAATAAACATTTTGAATAACGTCAATTGAGATCGCGTTTTCATTTAATTGAATCTTCATCTCATCATACTCTTTCATCGACATATGAATATCTTCAGCAACGATCATCTCACGAGACTTTTTAGAAGATAGAAGCTTTGAGAAACGAGAGATTGAATTGCATACATGAACGATAACATCGTTGTCTATAATGAAGCTGTTCTCTAAGACGTAGAAAAAATGAATCGCGTGTTCAAAAATAAACGCGTGATCGTTGATAAAGATAAAAGAGACTGTGAAAAACATGTATATCGAATTCTCATCGATGAAGAAATCAGAGAATATGAAAGAAGCGAAAAAAAAAATTGAAAAAAAATAATAAAAAAAAGTCATGATCATTTTTTTTGACGAGAAGTTAATTGAAAAATTCTCGATTTTTACATCAAAATTAACGAGATTCTTTTGATTTTTTTTCACAATCTTCTTAAACTCAAAATTTCTTTTCATTTTGATTCAAAATTTCTTCATCATCTCATTCTTGAGTTTTCACTTAGCTGATCTCTTGCTATTCATCACGTATGAGCAATCACTAATTCGATATTTTTCTTCGCATAGACAGTCATTCATTGTAGAGTCAAATCTTCTCTTATTCTTGCGATCACTTTCATGATCACTCTCTTTGCGATCATTTTAATTCTCTTGTTCTTGATTCTTTCGATCGTTTATTGAAAGACTTTGAAATGTTGAGAAGTTTGCGTTCTCTCTTTTGATTAGTTTCTCGACATATATATCTCGAAATTTGATAATAACGTTAAGAACTTTTATTTTCGTTTCTTCTTGAAGCTTTTGTTGTCAGAAATCAGTGTACGAGAGTTGAATCTCTTTTATAACATTTAAAAAGTCAAGTACAACTTGAACGTCATTTTTTTCGACAACTTTCACTTATCTGCAGTTCTCGATCACTTTAACTCACTTGTTTAATCAATTATGAATGTTCTCATTTCTCGTGAGCTTTTTCAATAAATGATATTTTTGAACAACGTTTCTGACTCAAATCAACGTCGTGAAAATCAGTCGCTGTTTCAACATTTTAAGTCGTGCTTGAATCGTTCGACACTGAGTAATCAAATTAAATAGAAATCTGTGAATGAAGCTCATGATATATTTTTTTATTGTAGCTAGAATCTTGACTTTTTTTTCGTATAAACGATATTCAAAGCGATAATCAATCATTCTACTCTCATATAAAGTAGAATCTTCATTCTTTTTACGAAAGAGCTTCGTTGACTTAATCAGCACTAGATCAGAATCATTTGAGTCAATATAATTTTAAATCTTGAAATCAGTCATTATTCGTATAGAATTCAGTCACTCATTTCAATTCTTGCTGAACTTGAGTATAATCACGAGACTAATGATAGTAATTATCGTACGAACGAGTGTAAGAAGCGCGAAGAGTGTAATAGACGTATAAAAGTTCAATATAAAAGTTCAATATAAAGATCAAAGAAGTATATGAATATAAAAATATATGAAAGTTAAAGTTAATAAAGATAAATAAACAAACAAAATTGCTTAGTCATTCAAGCTGAGCTAATCGAGCTCATAACTTTTGAACTAATTGAGTCACGTGAAAGCATAAACAATGATGACTAAGCACTAGATTTGATCATGAAGAAATTGATTGATTTGATCTTCAACTTAAAGAACTTTTTAGATCTTTATATACATACAACATCATCAAAATCGTCATATAAAGAAATGAGCAGAAGAACACTCGCAGCAGTCTGATCAAAAAGAAAAATCGAAAAAATTTGAGATCAAAATAGTGAAGAATTTGAACGAGTCAGTAAGAGATAAAAAGAAACACAATCTCTGCGAGATTCAACATTCAAGACCATCCTATAGAGCGTAACGAGGAAGATGGCCGGCCGGCTTTCAGATTTCGCATAGAGCCTGACAACAATCCCTCATTCCCGTAAATTCTCGACCCCACGTTCGCTTTGGGTGAGAACATACATGGTTCTCTCCGAACTTATACTTCTATACAGGCCGATTTCAAGTTCAACCGGATATGTTTAAAACTCGACTGGCGTGCTGTTGGCGCTAAGTTAAAGAGATGGAAGGTGGGGCGTTGCAAAAAACCTTATCTTGACGGTCAGACACAAGTTCAGACGCAGGCGCTGATGCGGCAAACACGGCTCGGGCCGCCAAACGCCAGCCAGCCACCACGAAAACGGCGAGTCTTCACGTCCCACCGAGCCGAGGACAACCTCCAGAACCACGTAGCATCTCTCTCATCCATTGAAATTGATACCCTGCTTGAGCCTGCAGATTTCTTCAGGATACGTTCATACGTAATGCCTATGCAATGTGAACCATATCGAACCCGCTGAGTCGAGGAAACCGAGCCGCTCCTTGTTTTGCTGACCATTTAACATCACAAGTAGACCTCCAACTCCATCATAGGCTCCCAATAGGGTTATGCGATAATCACATATCGAGTTGAATATACTAACCAAACCTAATTCGAGAAATGCCGCAAGCACGTCCATCATTCTCCGGTCGATGAGAATGACACCGAGGCGTCGCCGGAAAGTTGAACCCCCGGTGACAATATGCCAGCGAAGTAACCACGAGACACCGATGATGCCCTTGCCTCCAATGAGGTGGTGTGAGGGCAAGCAGCTTTTCCCAACAGTGCCTTGACGACGCCTTGGGCTACGAGTTGCCTGGACTCGTTGCTCTGTCGTTCACTATCAGTTGTGTCTTTTGCAGGTAGCCATTTCCTCATATCTCATAAGTTCATTGACACCCCTCCCCCCCGAAGAAGTCTTAAGGCATGAATGATTATACGTATGTTTAACTACTCACAACATCATTTCGATCTATCTTCCCTAGTACACGCGAGACAATGGGTGACCGCATCGATAAACTCTCGGTAGATTTCCCAAACTAAGTCAACCTCCGAGGCCATTGCTGACGAAACCACTTAACACCTCTCCAGATTGGAAAATTTGACCAGGTTGTTGCACTGTAAGCCACCGATATCCGTAGTAATTTGGCGGATTATAGCCAAAATGGAAATTCTATCGATGTCATTTGGGGCTAACAGCCTGTCCATAGGACTCAGCAAATGATCAATGCGGGTCTTCAAGCACAGTATAAATTCGCTGCAGATCAAGGGTTCGACAGACCTACAAACGTTATATATCCCAGATATGGTTCTCAAGGCTTCTATGACACAGTTTTCGGGGCTTCCCGTGTCATCGTCACCTATGCACCTGGCAACCTGAGTTCTTGCACTTTTCGCATGCTCATCAAATCTGGAAAGCTGAAGGTCTTCAACTCGACTGAAGGCGAGTCAGTTACTTGCTATGACCTGAGGGAGTTCTTTCTTGCTTGTCCCGTCAACATTGGCCTAGCAGGAGTCCCCGAAAACTCCGAGGATTACAGAAGAATCCGAGGTCTTATGAACAAGCCTGGAGATTATACGATAAAACAGTTGTTGGTCGACTTCTCAAGTGAGTAAGCTCTTGCGTGACCGTTTTTACCTCGGGTTTCAATGAGGACACTGACCCAGCCGACCGCAGCTGCCCAGACTCAAGTCCTGGATCCTGCCGGCTGTGACTATGGGGTGTGGACGGCCGATGATTGGATCCTCAGAAATATTGACGTGCCAACACCCCCTGCCGGAGCCCAAGCTACAAATAACTACTGGCGACCTACCGGATGGGTAGAAGGAGGGAAGCGAACTGTTGACGGAGCTGTTTCTGAGAATCTAAAGTTTTACTTCAGCCATGCGCTAACCTCCGTTATGACGAATGTAGCTGCAGGACAACTAGGCTTTACAGCGACTGCAGATGATAAGGCTTCAAGTAAGTTGATTACATAGAACAGCGGCGGCAAGGTCTTGAAACTGATAGCAAATACTGCGTAGCCGGTCATGAGCCAACCTTCTTGCCAACCGATGTTCGATTCCAAACTTATCCTTACCGCGATACCAATCATGAAAGCATCACTAGCATTGACGGTAATGGGCGGCTCAACTATATCCTGTATCTAGAGATGACGGACAATGACCCGCCCCCAAATGGCGATGACGAGTTCCTCTCTCCCAACAACGGAAATTGGACCAATGGCACAGATCCTAGCAGAGACGGAATTGCGGAATTTGGTACCTGGGTTCTTTCCAGGCGGAAATTCCTCGACACCTGGTTTGTGCCCAGGCTCAACAAGCTGAACCGTATGATGAATACGGCATTTGTGGACCCAACAATGAGCTTCAATGCCAACCTTGTCCTCTGGTCGACTACGTTTAACTTCCCGCTTCTAGTCGGCGATGGCTGCCAGGGGTTTACCATTAAAGACCCTAAAGATGACGGGTATGCCATGTCATATTCCGCCACGCAACCCGGAGCAGTGACGACTATGGTGAGAGACGCGGGTGTAGATAACCTTTTCCCCAGCCCAGGCACCGGGGCTTTGTGCTGGTATCATTCAAAGACTCCTTCGAACTGGACGAAACACGACACTTCTTCTTGGAGTAAATGTGATACTTATGCTCAATGTAAGCCCTTCACCGATCGACACCCCCCTGTGTAATTTCTGATGAAAGTGCTAAACCTTATGAAAGCAACTTGCTGCTCTCGACTGAGTATAGTCCCGGGTAGCAACACAATGACTCTGGAGGGGTTTACCAGGCTTCGTTTTGGTTACACTGTTGACCCCAATTTCATTGATTCCAATGTTTACGAAGAGTAAATTGATATCATGATTCACCTTGCTTTTTATACCTCTCGAAATATTCGCTAACTTGGCGTACGTTGGAATATAGGAATAAAGACGTAGTAACCTGGAAAGTCAAGTTTACCATGACAGAAGTCTCAGATGGCGGTCTTGCTATTCAGACTAGTGAGCCTGAGGTCGGCTACCACTGGCAGAAGGTGGTTACGAACTGGGTTTATTCAGGCACGGGCGAGTATTATGATGTGAAGAAAGATGTCAACGATGTCTTTGATCAGGCGAAGAAGAACTTGGGAAATTTAGTCCACGAGTTTAAAAACGCTCTTGAAGGGAATGAGAAATTCTACTTTCCAGTAAGTTTGAAATCCAGGCATGAATATTCGATATTAAGCTAACCCTTTTCTAGTCTCGCGGCCGCTTTTTCTTTAAAGACGCGGTATTTGGTCATAATGGTGATCTTGTCGTGAAATGCGCTTACAACGGGTAAGTCCTGAAGGTTGTTGCTCAAACCAGATATGGTTTACTAACAAATAATCATAGGGACGAAAAAGGCCACGCAAATCCAGATGCGCCGAAACGAAACACAGACAACGCTCCACCTTTCTCTCCCGTCACGAAGATTTCATTCGGCAGCGGGGGGGAAGGAAGCAAACCTGACGAATAAGACCGTCGTCATGTACCGGGGAACTTTCCCTGATACTCTCTGGATTCAGGTCGTTCTTCGTGGGGCATCCAAATCCTTAGAGCCTTGTCCACCGTAGAAATAGCGCTTGATATTCCAAGTCCTGAGAGCGGATCGGGAAGTTCATTGTGATATGAAATTGTGTTGGGTTGGCTGGATCCACTACTGTAGCTTCTCGCCTTTCTCCTGAGAGTTACTTCAATACACTCACTTTCCCTTCTGCTGCTTGCTGCCCTGAACAGCGTCATTCAAGAATGAGTGTTGATATACTTAAATTCGTGAAGATCATGTAAATGTTGCTAGCTTAAATCGTATTTCCGAAGATTGCCTTGTTGCACCAAGTCGAACTCTCGTGCCCCGAGTACAAAAAGTGCGTGGAACTACGATGACGACTACCTGTACTTTGTTTAATCGACAGATCATTCAATCCATCAACCGCCAACTACCAGCCAAAAGACAAGTGGAAGGTCGCCAAAATACAGAACCTGGATTCAACATGTCCAACAGAGGCTACGATGTCGTCGTAGACGTCGACGCTGAGGTAAGAAAGCTAATCTTCACTACGTGACGAACTCGTCCAGGAGCTTGGGCGAAGTTGAAGCTGATGCCTTTTCACACGTGTATAGGGCGACCTGGGTCATACCGACCTCCAAGAAGACCTCGAATTTCATCCGTCAAGTATGTCTATCTTAATCATCCGGCACCCCCGATTCAATCTGCCGTCGCGCACTCCATCTAACCCGAATCCTCTTATCCAGACTTCGACGAAAACCCCCGCAATGCCAAAATCCAATCCGACTCCGCTCCCTTCCTCGGCGGCAGCGGAGGCGGAGGAGGAGGAGGCTCCTCAACCCGCCGCGCCACCTCCCCGGGCGGGACATCCCACTCCAAACACCGTCTCTGGACAATTTCCTACTACCAGCGGTACTTCGACGTTGACACCGCAGAGGTAGTCCGTCGGTGCCTATCCACACTCTACCCTCGCTCCAACTTCCTAGACGTCATGGACGGGAACCCAGATCTCTACGGACCGTTCTGGATAACTACGACTGTTGTGGTGATTCTTTTCCTGACGGGGACGGTATCCCAGTACCTATCGCGGAATAACAAGAGTCACTTCGAGTACGACTTCCGACTCCTCTCCGGCGCCGCAGGGTTGCTGTACGGATACACAACCTTCCTCCCCGTCGCGCTGTGGGGTGCGCTACGATGGTTCGGGAGCTCGAGCGCAGACCTGATTGAGTGCTGGTCTCTCTATGGGTATGCGAATCTGGTCTGGATTGCGATCGCGCTGGTTAGCTGGAGTCCACTTACAGCGCTCAATTGGGCGCTTGTTGGGGTGGGTTTCGCGTGGAGTGTGTTCTTCCTTCTGAGGAACTTGTATCCGGTTCTCAGCGCGACGGATGTGAAGACTAGTAAGATCTTGTTGGTCTTGGTTGTTGTGCTGCATGCTGCGTTGTCGATTGCGATTACGGTGTTGTTCTTTGCGTAAGTTTTTGGATTTTCCTAGGTTCTCCCTCCATGTGGGCAGGGTGCTGATTTGCTTTGACCTGTTAGGCATGGAAGCCCGGTCAAGGACAAGCCTGATGGAGATGATGACGATGATGATGACGACGATGAGGACCAAGAGCATAAATTGAGGATGGTGCGCATGGTATTGGGGATGTGATTGATGGTCGAGCCTCCCTTTTCTATACCTTCCAACTGTAACAGTATCCGGTGTGTACGTTTTTAAAGCAATTCCTCGATAAACCCTAGGTACTTTGTTTTTGTCTTTATTCCCATTAGTATGGAGATTTGTTTCTCTATAGCCACCCAGAAACGGGCACAAAGCCCTCCTACAGCAAGAATATAGGTTTACAAATTGAACTTGTTGATTTCAGCTATGGGTGAGGAGTTGCCTTTTTATTAATAATAATCAAAAGAGAGGGATACACCGTCTGTAAAACGTTGGCCTCCCTTCTTTAAGAACATGATTTCTCCTTGTTTGTTCCCTAGCACCTTGCAATCCCGAACCGAACCACAAGTCTTCCCCATCCCCACAAGCAAACACCGTCCGATGAAAACCACTACTTAATCTTCTTCTTGGGGCGGAGCTGGTTGGTGTGTCCGCACTTCTTCTTCCTGCAGTTGGTGGCACGGGGGGGAAGACGAGCCTAATAGTGTATACGTTAGTGATTTGATATATGTATGCGAATATTGGCCATGTGGTTCGCCATGTTTGGGTATATCGGGGAAACACATACGTAGCACTTTCGGCAGACAGACTTCTCGCAGTTGTACTTGGAGGCAAGGGCACGGAGCGAGGGTTCGATGATACCACCACGGAGACGGAGGACCAAGTGGAGGGTGGATTCCTGTTGTAGAGCGTGTCCCGAGTCAGCCATCTCATCCATATAAGTTATCCTCTCCCTTCGCATATCCTAATCCCATCCAACGAAGCCTTGATTGCCATTCTCTCCTCACTAATGCCGTTCTCTTTCGCCCTTCACCATATCCCTCCAAAAGCGCACCACACTATCCCATCATCCCACCACCCATCCCCCCTCAAGAACCAAAAAAGAGCAATATTTACCTTCTGGATGTTATAATCACTCAAGGTGCGTCCATCCTCGAGCTGCTTTCCAGCGAAAATCAAACGCTGTTGGTCGGGTGGGATTCCCTCCTTGTCCTGGATCTTGGACTTGACATTGTCGATCGTGTCGCTGGACTCGACCTCAAGGGTGATGGTCTTGCCCGTTAGGGTCTTGACGAAACTATACGCAACAGAAACTTGTCAGTCTCTTTATCTCACTTTCTCTCTTCCTTATAACTCTCGTTCCTTGACCGGTCTTCCGGGTTCGGTCGGGGTTGGGATGGGGATGGATGGATTGGGGGATAGTTACATCTGCACTACGAGAGGCGCGAGAAAAAAGATGTTAGCGACCGTATGTCTCTGAGAAGAATGGGATGAACTCTCAGGGTTTATCAAGAACTTACTGGTTGCGAAATTTGTCAAAGGCTGCTGATGATGGTTTGTCGTTCGTCGTTGGGGTCATCCGGTGATAAATTGAAGATTCTCGCTTAAGGTGAGGCGTGGGGCGAAATGGGATTTTGCCCTAAGCCCTAGTTTGGTTGGACGGATTAGGTTAGATCACTTTTTGGCAACGACCTCTTGCATCAAGGGACATCTCCGAGGTCTGAATGACGGTTTCTTTGTTTAATTGATGGGTTTGAGAGGCTATTATGGTGATTAAATGAGATTTGCGAAAGGAAAGGACGCTTTTCATCAACCCTCGGGGCGCATCCAGTCCCCATTCAAACCAGACTCCATCACCCTGAGAAGGCTTCAGGGGCCGCATAGATATCACGAAAGCCGTACTATGGTCAACCTTCCATATCTACATCCATCACATCTTCTCCAACCACCTCTTCCTCACCTTCTGCATCACCTTCATCACCCTTCCCTCTCACATTCTTCTTCTTCTCCTCCCATCTCCGAATCTTATTCTCCGCCATATTCACAACCCTCATCAAAGTCGGTAGCGAAACACCCGCCAACTTAGCAGCCGACTCATAAAAAGTCCTTGCTGTTTGAGGTAGCTCGTCTTCAGACCGATAACTTTTATAACTAGTCCCGGGTCGTGGAATCGGATTCCCTCGCCGATCGGTACTTTTTTCCGCTGGTATAGCCCGCCTTGACTTCAGTTGGCTGAGGACGTTTCTAAGTTTGTTGGTTACGGCGTTGTCTTCATCGTCTCCACCTTGCGAGGAAGTCTCCATGGCGTTTGTATTCTCTGTTGTTCGACCAGCTGGGAACATGTCCGCCAATGGGTTCGTTCCTATCTCAACACATCAGTTTAATATTCATCAAACGGGGTGGGAAAGCGTGACGTACCTTTACTATCAACCCAAAACTTCTCATACCAGTCCATATACTCATCGAGCTGCTCCGGTGTCATTTGAAAGACGTCACCTTCCCTCACTTTAAATTCATTCCCTCGACCAAGTTTACCCCCTTGTGTCTCTCGCTCCTCAAACATCCGCTGCAACGGCATCCATTCGTTCCAATTGATCACCAGCGCCGGTGGGTCATCTTGTGATACCGGATAGCGCTTTATATCATCGAACGGGTAAAATAGTTGGGTTGCCACGACGAGGAGTGCAATGAGTCGCACTTCCGGGAAATCATTTGGTCTGACACGGCTGGTTTCGGAGTGCGGGAGGTCATATGTGTAACCGAGGAGCTTGCTCAAGCGATTGACAGCAGGAAATACCTCCACTGGTTCGTAGATGATTAGTATATAAAAAACCGACGGTGTTAGGGTACTCCTTACAGGGTAATGCCAGCCGTCTGATACTTCCGAACAAAACAAGAGGTATATTTATGTCGGGAAATGACATTCCAAACTCCTCGTGGTATAGGATGGCCATATCCAATATAGCACGGTGCAAAGCCTCTCCTTTTGGTATAGTCTGAACTCCGTAAGGTTTAATTCGCGTTTAGAAAGTCTCCAGGTCAAGAGAAGGATAACCATACCTTGGAATCAAGCGTGCTATGATAAACCGGGGGAAGCTTATCCTTCATACTCCAAGGAATCTCCCTAATACATCTTAGATATGATATCTCCTGTTTAGTTACCCAGCTACATAAGACCAAATGCATGAATTAGCCTGGAACAAACTCGCAAATGGGAGACGAGACGTAGATACACACCATAAAATATCACCAACTGTAACAGGTATCCTCATAAGCGAAGCCCCCAGATAGCAAAGACATATCGTCTCAATCAACTTCGGAGACTCCTTAACCTTCCGCTTCTGAGAATCCGCCTGCGACTCATCCTGCTGGGAGCTAAACAACGTCACG
Organism: Arachnomyces sp. PD_36; assembly: GCA_032988195.1. Classification (NCBI taxonomy): domain Eukaryota; kingdom Fungi; phylum Ascomycota; class Eurotiomycetes; order Onygenales; family Arachnomycetaceae; genus Arachnomyces; species Arachnomyces sp. PD_36. The sequence continues at coordinate 44,085 of JANTQE010000020.1, read as the reverse complement.
CTCTCTTGTCTGGCAGGATCCTCAGTCTTCTCTTGCAGTTTCTGGAGTCGTAGAGCCCATAGCTCTCTGACAATGACCTATGACTATGTCAGTAACCATTCTTCTTCCCGAAAGTTACATAAGTGACTCAAAGTGTGCGTAACAAACCTCAAACTCCTCGGGAAATCCTTTACTCTGAACAAGCGCATGGCATTGTTTCCATAGGATAAGCTGGTACGCTTGAAGAAAAAGCCTATAGGCCTGCCACCCTTGGTAGTCTGTAAAGTAGTCATCAGCATCCACACAGTACATACATAGGCAAATACATTGAATGATATGGGAAATAAAAAAATGAATCATCACTTTTTACATACTTCTCGACACCCGCTCTGGGGTGGCTACGTCCTGTTTACGACTCGTCCTTCCATGGTTCCCGAAATCATCTTCGCCAGCTTCGACTTGGCGGCCCTAGAATAGGTAAATATTGTGTGAGTAAGGCGGTCGTTGATACGACAGAAAGGGAAGGTTGTCACATCGTTGCTCGTACTTCTTGCTGGTGACCTTGTCTGCAGAACCAGAGGCCGTTTTCTATGTAATAACGCGTTTCGCGACAGCCATCTTCACCACACCTACCACGGATTGTATATTCCATGGCAGGAATACCCTATGCAGGTTATTCGAGATTTGGCATGATTGACGAAGGGTTGAACATTGTATGGGGTCATAGGATTAGCGCTACCGAAAGATGTGCCTGAACATCGAGATATCGCCACCACAATACTTTGGTTCTACGCAAAATACTAATATTACAACTACGACTTCATAATGATGAAAGATATTGGGAGTCATAATTTGCATTGGCACTGAAGTAACATTCAGGAGTATGGCATAATCTTTTTTACATAAATGTCTTTTCGTCATCAAGTCGTCGTGGGTACTGAACATCAAAATTGCCCTCTTGACGAAGTAGAGCCTAGTCGCAGACGGGCAACTCCCGCCTGGGAAACCCACCCCGATTCTCGGGATATTTGACCAATGAAAGAAAGAAACAAGCAAGCGAGTAAGCCAGCCATCGTCCCTCAAGATGCCCCAGCCTCCCAGCGTGACGTAGAGGTCTTAAATCCCACGAGAGGACACGGATGGAGAAATGTTGGGAATTTATTTAGGGGCTTCCTTGCAATCCATAGCGACCTCCTCTCCCATAGCAGTCAAGACGACGACATCTAAGGAAGGCAGTTAGTAACCACGGTCTATTATCTAAAGTGTGGAGGTAGGTGGACATACTAGTATCCTTCTCGTCAGTTACGAACATCTTCTTGATCTTCTCACCAACCTCCCCATCGGGGACCTTGACATCGTCCTTGGTGTCGCCATCATCGTTCATGAGGGAGAGGAAATCGTCATCGGTAATATCAAGCTAGTACTCTCGTCAGACAATCACTCCCAGGCGCACAGTGGGAAACAAAACTCACCAACTGATATTCCTTGCGAGTGACGTGGGGAACGTCCATGTTGTGGGTGGAGGGGGAGAGATCCTCCAGCTTCTTGCCGGTGAAGATGTCGATGGCGACCAAGTGGACCTTGGCGTGACCGTGCTTTCCAGTCTTGGAGGTAGACATGTCGACAATCTTGCAAGGGCGGTTCTTGATGACGACGTGACCGTTCTTCCTCAAGGCGGAACATTGCATGGGGAAGGTGGTCGAGGCACCGGCATCGGCGCTGTCGAAGCTAACCTCATGCTATAATAGAGACCAAATGTTAGTTCTCGTTGACTTTGTTCGTTATGCTGAAAATGCGGGCAGCGCAAGAATTTTTCGCGCAAGTATGAGCCCTAAGGTTGGAGATGCGGGGTGGAGAGGTGAAGTAGATCAGAGAATCCATACCTGTGCGTCGTCGGCCATGATGAGAGATAGGTGATCGAGAAGTGTTTTAAGGGAGTTGCAGAGATTATAGTTGAGAGGATGGCCGGTAGATAAGAGAAGAGACGACAGCGTTGAAAGTGAAGAAGGAAAAGAAGAAAAGGAAGAAGAGAAGAAAGAGACGGCGGGGTTGAAGCGAAATGTTCACAGTTTATTATTACTTTTTCTGCTTTTTTTGTGTAGAGAGAGAATTAAAGGCGCTAGACTCGGTTGGGACTAGCGTGGGATGGAAGAACCAGTGACGCTTGGCATGTGCTTATATAAACACATACATTGCAGCCGCAGCTTGAAGAACTGCAGGAGAACATGACGAAGAAGGAGAGAAGGACAGCTCAATGTTAACACGGAACGCTGATATGACTAGATATCGTGACTCCAACTGACTCACCAACCTTAACCTTAAGGCTGAGGATTGTACTGCTGCGTCGGGAAGCCGAAGCTGGCTGCTGGTGCTCCCAGAATGTGGCTCGATCGTTTCTCCGGTCATTCAACTCCTTCCGGGACACCGCCGTACAATCGCTCCTATTCTCCGTCACAACGCGGTCGACCGACTCATCTCTCACCAGCCCCTCCACAATCTCGTCCCGGGGTAAGCCCCAGGTCTTCGTCTCTATCGCTTGCGTTGACTCCGAATGACTCAACAACGTCTCTGCCTGGGACGTCGCGTTCCAACTTGAACGGGACGACTCTGAGGCAAGCCAGCTCGAGATTGCCACCGCAAGACATCACCGATCCTCTCGAAGTACTGCATGGTATCATAGGAAAGACTGGGAAGGGGGAAAAATTACAGGAGTCTGCGGAGAAGCAAGCACCGTTGGAGAAACCGGATGAGTTGGTGGAATCAATCGATTTTGGCAACCTGAGCTTGGAAGGATTCGTACAAAGCAATGGCGGGAATACTGAAACTAAAGACGGTACTGGCGCTCAAGAGGTTGATCAATGTATGGCCGATTCTTTCCAGAAACTCAATATGTATGGTTTCGTTAATAATTCGTGTAGCCGAAAAAGAAAGGGACAAGTTCCAAGAACTTCACAATGCCATAACAGTATGCACAATACCTTCCCTCTTCCACTTCCGTCACTGACAGGATTAATTGTACAGGGCTGTGATGATGTCCTCAAAACCGTCGAATCATACCTCGCAAGCTTTCAGTCCGAGCTTGGTTCTGTTTCTGCTGAGATTGAAACATTGCAGTCTCGGTCGGTGCAATTGAATTCCCAACTTGAGAACCGTAAAAATGTCGAGAAGCTGTTGGGCCCTGCTGTTGAAGAAATAAGCATATCGCCAAAGGCCGTTAAGCTGATAGCAGATGGCCCGATCGACGAGAACTGGATCAAGGCCCTGAATGAAATAGAGTCTCGCTCAAAGAATATAGACACAAAGGCTGCGGGTTCAAAGTCTATCAAAGCTCTTGAAGATGCCACGCCGTTATTGGCGGAGCTCAAGAATAAGGTCAGCCAAACCCTTCTACATAGGCCAACCACAAAGCTGACAGGCCATTTCAAGGCAATCGAGAGGATTCGCGACTACTTGGTGGCCCAGATCAAGTCGTTACGGTCTCCTAATATCAACGCCCAAATAATCCAACAACAACGGCTTGTCAAGTTTAAGGATCTCTTTAGTTTTCTTACGAGAAACCACCAGACTCTCTCCCAGGAGATCAGTCAGGCTTATATTAACACGATGCGATGGTACTATCTGAGCAATTTTATCCGATATAACCAGGCGCTCGATAAAATAAAACTTCACTCTATAGATCGTAGTGAGGTTCTTGGAGGGGATCCTACTTCGCAGCGAGGTATTTCTCCATGTCTCTTATGCAAAATACCTACTTATATCTCCTAGGAAACTTTCTCCCGGGTGGCCGAAGTCCAACGGTGGCTTACGATCCGTTCGCCCTCGGCCGTCGTATAGATATTCTGAGAACAAGTGAACGCATGGCAATCACTTCCTACCTCGCAGAAGAGGACAAATCCGTCCACTGCATCGAAGTTCCGTTCCGGAACTTTAACCTGGTCCTTGTCGATAATATCTCCGCCGAGTACTCTTTCTTAACCGAGTTTTTCTCGGTTCTACCGTTTGCCCAGGTCTCCCGAAAAGTGGTAGAGATCTTCGAGCCTGTATTTGCGCTGGGTCAAACTTTGACCAAACAGTTAATCGAAAGCACGACGGATTGTCTCGGAGTTCTACTTTGCGTACGACTAAACCAACAGTCTGCATTTGAGCTACAGCGTCGGAAAATACCAGTGGCAGAGTCCTACATTAATCGCATTAACATGGAGCTATGGCCTCGGTTCCAGATGATCATGGATTTGCACTGCGAATCGTTGAAGGCCGCTGCTGCAAATTCCGGTCGAGGCTCTGCTTTTTCTTTATCCGCAGATGATGCGAAACATTCATCCGCGCCACACCCTCTAACACAGAGGTTTGGACAATTGCTGCACGGTATACTCGGGCTGAGTAACGACGCTGGTGATGACGAGCCAGTGTCAAACAGTCTCAGCCGTCTGAGGACTGAGTTTGATGGATTACTGTCTAAATTTGCCAGCGGTACAGCTGATGCGACTACAAAGAGCCGCTTTCTGTTCAACAACTATTCTTTAATCTTGACGATTATTAGTGTATGCATCATCATTAACCTTCCCAGTTTTACAGTCGCAAAACTAATTTGAGCTGCAGGATACCCACGGCAAACTCTCAGACGACCAGAAGGAGGTAGGTTATGTACCCCTTTCCGTATAAAAATCTAGCTAACCTCGGTAGCATTTTGAAACTCTGCTCAAGAGCTCTGGCGGTAAACGATAATACGCGCGTTACTTGTCAGGACCGATATTTTATAAAGAAGCAATCAGTTCGTTGCTGTTCCGGGACGAGCCTACCGAGCTCTAGCAGCCAAACATCCCCTACATCGGGGGATCCCAGAAGGGTGTAACACGGACCTAAAGTCTTATTACTAGAAGGGACCATATATAGGACGCATGGCTCGGGATCTAACTAGCTATCAAAGTCCTCAGGCCAACCTTTGGTGGAGGACCCGCAAGGGCCATCATGATGGCAAATGTCAACCTATCACCATCACACCATGTATTAATAGAGATATTCTTCAATATACCCCTGAGCTTTGGATAAATTAGAAGAATTTATATCATTATAATTAATATTCATTTCCACGGGAATATTCTTCCTTGCCCGTGCCGGGGTAACGCTTCTAGAAAAAGTATGGTGCTGTAGACTGTCGGGCCGAAGCTCGTCATCGTGTTGCCGAACCGAGCATCGGAGGCTTAACCCAACATCATTCGATTGTATTTCCGACCACCACTCGGCGCACGGATATTGATAGCTGAGGACAGTTCGAAGGAATACTCTCTTTTATTTGTGCCTAGAGCACAACGGACATGTTCATCACGTCGCCCTTACGACGCCATAACCAACAGCTCTTTCGACGGTTATTCTCCAGCACATCTGCCCCTCATGCGGATTTCACCCATGCGGTAACAATGCCTCCTCTGCTGTTACCACCCCACCCTCGTACCTAAGACCTAATAATGACCACCTACAGGTCATCGGAGCCGGAGTCGTCGGCCTGGCAGTTGCGCGCCAATTGGCCGGTAGAGAGGGAACTTCCACCGTTTTGATCGAGAGGCATGGGACACCGGGGATGGAGACGAGTAGTCGTAATTCGGAGGTTAGTTTTTTTACCTCGCTACCCTCAACACATATACACACTACTGGAGACTGACGTTACGACTTTCTATTTTTAAATGTGAAGGTCATCCACGCAGGTCTCTACTACGGTCACGATTCGCTAAAGACAAAGTTATGCATCGAAGGCAAGCAGATGATGTACGAGCTCTGCGAGAAGCAGAATATCCCTCACCGGAATACGAAGAAGTGGATTGTAGCTCAGGATGAGGAGCAATGGAAGGCGTGTCTCAAGGTTCACGATTTCGCGAAATCAATTGGTGTGCCTACGCGGTTCGTTGGGCGCGCAGAAGCCGCGGAACGAGAACCGGAAGTTAAGGCCGATGCGGGCGTGTTGGAGAGTCCGACGACGGGGATAGTGGATAGTCATGCTCTCATGACGTATCTACATGGCGATTTTGAGGACAGAGGCGGAGACTCTGCGTTCCAGACGTCTGTAACTGGGATTGAGCCCTTGGATAATGGGAGGGGTGGTTACAGGATAACCGCAAAGTCTCAAGATGGACAGGAAGATTCAATCACCGCCGAAACTTTAGTCAATTGCGCAGGCCACTTCGCATGTTCTATCAACAACATGATCCTCCCGGAAAGTCGGCATCGGACTCCATATTTTGCAAAGGGCACATATTTCTCCTACGCATCTTCTTCGCCAAGGCCTACGACGCTCATATACCCCGCCCCGAGACCAGGGTATGGGGGCCTAGGCACACATCTAACGTTAGACATGACCGGGCGAGTCAGATTCGGGCCCGATGTGGAATGGGTCGATGATCCAACAGACTTAAAACCAAACTTCTCACGGCTCGAGGAAGCCATCCGTGAAATACGAGATTACCTTCCGGGTATTGATAGAGAGGCCATCGATCTCGATTACTGCGGTATCAGACCGAAGTTGCAGAAAGCTGGTTCGGTGACCAGCGGGAAAGGATTCCAGGATTTCGTTGTACAGAAGGAAGAGGGATTCCCGGGGTTTATTAACTTGCTGGGTATTGAGAGTCCTGGGCTCACGAGCTCGCTTGCTATAGGCGAGATGGTGAGAGATTTGTTGTATAAGTGAGTAATCTATGTCCTGTCGCCTTTGTAGTTAGCTGGAATCTTTGCGTCGATGTCAGATTACTTGGATAGATATATACCCCTTTTTATATATCACGATGGCAATAGATCTCATTATCGAAGCTCCCTCTCGGCTAGGACCCCATAGAGATTATGATTTCAACCAGGTTATTCCCAGCACTCTCCTGCTTGGGACCTGGATTTCCCTAGCCTCGGGCTCCCGACACTTGTTTGTCGCTGCCACACGCTGGGGAAGCTAGATACGTGGAGCCACCGTCGATCTAATAGATCGTGTACGGCGGAACAAAAGCTGAAAGGAGCACTCAACGTCACAACAGCCACATTCTGCCTTTATCTTTCCTTATCCTTTATTCCTGCACTACACACGTCGTGCCACGCCAGTGACACTGCGTTTACTCCCCTATTTCTTTATTATCCTCGACTTTGGCGAAACGAGAGGTTGGAGGAAGTCAAGCTTTATCTCCTAACAATGGGCGGCATTACCAATGCCCCCTATCTTCCTTTCAGCCTCGAGTTATTGTTTGTTCTTTATATGTTCCTCGCCATATTTATACCCGTGCTTTGTCCAGCGAGTATCAACAAAGCGATTATATCGAGTACCAAACAAAAAGTGCACACAATAAGCTTGTTCGAAGCGCACTGGAAATCTGCTTGGAGAGCAAAAGTATACTTATACCCCCGTTATGGCCGGGTACTTATCGGTTCATTCCTGGCTGGCGTCCCCTTTCCTATTGTCAATTATCTGTATTCCCCTAATTATCTCTGATACTTCAGCTCTCATCCCTTACGAACAGTTACCTTTCCAGCTATCTACAGACTATCTATAGCCATCCTTCTGTCCAGGCTCCGTCCGGTACGGTTACCTTCAAGCCATGAGCTCTTCAATGGCTCAAGACGCTGAGCGTCCCAACGGAATTTGCCCTACCATTCTTGACCCTGATCGGAACGACCAGGTGTCGGCAGCAGAGGAAGGTCCCGATGCACCCAGCATACCCTCAATTCTTCTCGATCCAAGTGTTCCAGACAAACATTGGCACGGGAAGGACCCCGTATTGCGAATGTTTGACTACCTAGAACTCCAGGATTATGGGCGTGCTTTCGGTCCTTTCTGGATGTCAGAGAGTACACTAGAAGGAGAGATCCATTATCTCTTCCGTGATCTCGTAGAGATCCCAGGTTTGCAACCTGCGCTCAGACTGGCGAGTAAATTTCTTTCCGAGGCTAAGCTTCTCCCCTTTTGGCATGCTCTTATATTCAACCAATGTTCACTCCTCCCACAAGAGTCTGATATCACCGGTTGGCCATGCCACGAAATTTACTTAAACCCAACCCCCCTTTCTCAAGTTGACCTCGAGAAAACAAAATCCGCCATCCTCTGCATAGCAAAGAATGTCACCATCCTTTCCCATAAAAGGGAATACTTCGAGCACACCTGGGCCTTCACAAAGCGCACAACCCGCCATATCCCCTCAGATTCAGATGGGAAAGACACCAATAACAACGGCACATCATCCTACATAACCATCTCCCCCGGAACATTCAAACTCCTGCACCCATCCACTAACCTGCCAACAGACCAACGACTCCGCGTATCCCTCATGCTAGCCGTAAACCTCTGCCACGAATTCGCGCACGCAGTCTACATGTCGCGCGAACCCCTCCCCCTTCTACAAAACGGCAAGCCCCAAAACCCACACGAAGGCAAGGAGATTGAACCCTTCATCAACCACGGCCGTACCCCTGAGCTCGGGCACGCGTGGGAATCCATCCTCTTTGGAGGCCGTCTCTCCAGCCTAGGATGTAGAGAAGATTGTCTTTATGGCCTGGGCTTCGTGAAATGGCCAGATTCAAAAACAGAATACTGTCAAAACCCAATAACAGGAACTATCGCACCCATAGCGCGAGCCAACACCTCAGCTCTTAAATGGGACACCCTCTACGTGGTACCCATGGACTTCGTAGAATCCCTCTTCGATCAAAAGTATTGGAACCAAACCGTACGCGAAAACGGGACCGGTGCCCTCCGCTTCCCGAAGACTCTCGGCTGCAGGAAACGTAACTACGACTGGGTTGATGAGGGATTCGGTGATGGGTATGATACAGATGACTCGGAACGCAGTCGGCACGCTGATTCAGAAGGTATCGTGCGCCCAGATCAACCTGAGCTGCCACCAAGTCCTGTATTAAGCGATTTGGACGAGGATGATGACAATGATAGAATGGAAGCGGAATATACTTCATGTGAGAGTACGGCTTCCTCTGGGTACCCTCCCGGTTATAGCGATTTTGAAAATGATGAAGGAGAGGCTGACTTGGAGCTGAGGCTCAGTAGCGACGACGATGACAGCCCTACCGAGGCATCCTCCGACCTTTCAGACATGCCCCCTGTAACGTTTGATACGGAGGTGAGTGCTGATGAGCTAGAGCCGGGGAACTTTGAGGTTGCTATTTTTGAGGGCGGAGGTTTGGTAGGAATGTATGAACGGGTTGTGTTTGATGAGGAAGACGGAGAGGAGGGGGTACGTTTTGATGATGGCTATGGGGAGTTTGAATTTCCGACTATTGAGTTTGAGGATATTGATACCGCTACTGGTAGAGATGAGAAGGCCTAGGGGTTGCCTCTATGGTAAGCTCACTTCTATCATTCAAGACCTAAGTCTTCTTTGTTAAAAGATACCATGTTCGTCCATGTCATATATGCATTAGTATTTAATCGGTCTATTTGTGCCTAGGATATTTGATATCTACCAAAACATTCTACATACTCCTCCAATCGGACTGTCTTTGCTATGCATTGATAGGTATCCCATTTCAGATCGATGAATGAGCAGCGCTACCGTGCATGCAAAGTTCAATATCCCCTGGGTCTTAGTTCTGTGAAGTAAACACTCGTTGTGAACTGCATCTGAAGCTTGGTCGGTGCTAGTGTCGTGGTAGCAATTCTGCGGTACTCTCGTGAGGTTTTCGGCGTCTTGGTGAGTTTTGTCGCTCACTGCTCACTGCTCACTCACTTCACCCGATATCAGGGACGCGATGCTCATTTACGAGAACGAGATGGGACAGTGAACAAGGATCGTACATAGATGTTTAGTCGATAGGTACCTATGTACAAGCAGCTAAAAATACTCCTGCTCTCATAGCCCTGATCTACCGCTGTCTGTGGGTTACCAGAAGAGGGAGGATCCAACAGAGCCTCGGGCAACCCGGACCGGTTTGACATGTCAGACCCGCGGCCCAAGATCACTTTTGATGGATTGACTAAACAGATCCTATTTTCATCTATCATCTGAGGGGTTCAATGGCAGCTGGTTCTTCTCTAGGGGTTTAATGGAACCCTGAACCGTGCAGAGGGTAGAAATTGCTGATAAGCTTTCTTTGCGAGCATAGCGCAAACAACAACCTGCTCCGCAGATTCGTGATTCGTCTGTCGTTCCCGAAGCCGGCATTCCCGCTTCGTCTGTTCACTCGTCAATCTTCTCTGAAATTTCTCTGGTATCGTAGAAGGTGAAACATCCAAGCTCGCATTGCCCGTTTGGTCCGGCCGATGAACCCGTACCAGAAGGAAGGAATCCAATTTCTTGAAGAAAAATGTCTGTTCATGTTCTAAAGCACCTGAGACTGTGGTCGGTATCGTCTGGTGGTGAATAACAGCTGTTTCAAGCAGGGCGCTGGCATTGCGCCAAACTGGGGATGGACCGCTGCATTTGACCTTATCTGTCTCTAGACATTTCGACGACACGTACGCAAATGTGGCACAATCCTCAGAATCGGCAAGTATGCGAGCCCAGAAGCTCTGTTTCTTACACGGAATTCTGAAACATCGGTACACATCGTCTTCTTGCGGCCAGGCAATTGAGAGATTCTTCCCTTCACGGTCAACTCCAGTGTGTTTGAGGAGTACCAGGATACGACGAATGAGCTTCAATACATACTCTTGAAGCTCAGAGGTAAGGCCTGCCAGCCACGCTCGAAGGTCGTTGCCTTGGAACGCATCCATGATGTTGTGGTTTCTGTTGAGATCCTCCCACAAATTTTGCCGGAGGGAGTCCTTGGCGAAGATGGGTAGTACATCAGCAACAAGCTCTCGCAGCGGAATCCTTCGGGAAACGCTCGTGCAAAAGCTCATTTGAAGGCCCCAGTTACATTCCAGAAATGATATTAGAAGGTCGTCCTCTTCTTCAAGTCGCAATTGTTTCAAAGTCGTTCCCGGAATCTTGTTCCACGTCTGAGTATATGCAAGAATGATATACTCCCCGGCGTGAAACCCACCTTCCCTCTCCTGTAATTGCCATCGGCTTCCATGCACACCCAAGTGCTCCATGGCTGGAAGAGATTTTTTCCAGCATTCTCTTTCGTCGATCATGCAGTTTTTGTTGACTGTGACAATTGCCCCGATAACAATTTTTGTGCTCGGATTAATTTCACCCGATAGCGGGCCGTCATGCCATACCCCATCGCTCCAATGGAATCTATCTCCGTCTTCATCAGCGGCAGAGATGATTCCGCCGCCAACAATTATGGCGCATGGCTTCTCCGTGGCATTACTGCATTTGACATAGTGTCCGGGGCCCCAAGAATCCAGGAAGTCCTCGGCAGAAGCCAACATATCATATCTTACGTCCCCCGGTGCTGAGACTTTCGTTGACCGGTTCGTGCAAAAAGTAAGGACTGGCTTCCGGGTCATGTTCCCCACGCATGTAAGGTCAGTGAGTTCCGCCGTTATATGCCCACAGTTCTGGGAAGTGTTGCTGCCCAGTAGCACAATCTTTCGTTGGGGAGTGTCCAAAAAAAAAGGTTGAATGGCTCCTATATGTGCTTGGCAATATGACAGAAACCCTAGACAAAGAAGCTGCACAGCGAGGGACCATGTGTGAAGGATATGATCAATTCTGTCTTCATGCGGACTGCTTGCCATACATGGGGAAAGCGACCCCAAGATCAGCTCAGCCGTAGGCCTTCGCCTCGTCTCGCCTGAGGCATCAACAAACCTTACAGGTGGCTGGGTTTCCTTCAACAGCTCAACAGCAAGATTCAAATTTATCTCACACAGTTCCACCTGAGGCTGCCCCAATTTATCTTTACCCATACTCCTGGTGGTATGCTGTAATGTTGTGAACGAATCGCAGCACAGCCCAGCCGCTTGTACTTGACCAGCGGCCATGCAAAAGCGTTTGAGCGCGCGGCGTATCCGAGAGACTATCGCGGAGGGGGGTGGATTATCCTCATTTGCCGGGAAACCATATGATACAATGGCGACTGAATTATCTTCTTCAAATCTTACGTTTCCACCCCAATTCCCTACATCCCGGGAGACGGGCACGACTCCAGCTATACCACAGAGCTCTTGTACCGCCTTTTTAACAGCATCTTCTCTCTCCGATTTCGAAGAATCGGACGGATAGACACTCCGTTCCAAAACAGGAAAATCGCCGAGGTTACCTCGATGTGCACAACCCGAGACGTGAATTCCAGGTTTTATTTGAGCGTTATCGAATTCACTTGGTTCAAAAAAGATCCAAGGCGAGTCATTGGCATCTTCAAGCAGGAGCTCTGCTATCTCATCGCGAGTGTACCCGACTGCGTCCAATTCACCAAGCCACGAGAACTCATCTTTCGCAATAGAGTCGAATCGGTTTTTGAGTAGCGTTCGCACAGCTCCGACGTCATAGCGATCCAGAGCTTCTTGTAATGAAGTTTCAACTATTTGATCCGATTCGGTCGTCGTCAGATTCGGGGCCGAGGGGGGCACCACTAAATCTTGGAAACCATGACTTAGAAGCTGAGACACAGAGGTTGGCGGTGATTCGAAAGGCTCAGCTGGGCGATCGAGTCCGGTTGGTACTCCCGCCGATGTTGTACGTACACACGAGAAACCTGGTAACGAATCATTCGCAGGGGGTGCACTTGCAAAATAGAAAGCCACATTGAGTGGCCGGCACATAGGCGGAAAGTCTACGTGTTTCTCAAACACTGTCCAGTGTTCTTCCCTGTTGTCACGAGGGTGGTCGTTCAGAGAATCGAGGGTGAGGTCAGCAAATTTACTACTATAAGATTCTCGAAAGCAATCTTCTATTGCAGTGGCCACCTCCTCCAGGCCAGATTTCATTCTCGTAAATATTCCAGCGACTGATGAAGGGAACTCGAAATCAGACAAGCAAGTGACTATAAAGTGATAAACACCGACTGCCAGCCAGACATCGTAAGAGGGGTTTACCCTGACCTGTGGTAGGCAATCTATCAAACTCATCGTAAATGCCTCAGATTCCCTAGCTATACTCTCTGTTAAAGAGGCAAGTAGCAATGCCAGCGTAACCCTCCCCGGGAGGAGATCCCCGGGAATCGCATAAAGATCAGCACCGGCGATACTAGTGATGAGCGTGAGTTTCTGAAACATCGACTCGGTATAGGAAACGAGTTTTTTCACGTCACGCAAACGTCGGAATACGGGGGTTGGAATGGTATCAAGAAGAGCCGACTTGAAGGAGCTATGGAAGGTGGTACTGAGGGTTGAAAACTCTGGAAGCTCCGTTAATGTCCTGGTATTCAAGGCGATTACCGACGACGGCCCCGACCCATCCCATCGAAACTCCAGGATGGCCCTAGGGTCCCGGCTGTCAAGGGAAGCCTCGTAAGTTTTATCCCAAATTGTCAGACCCATGGGTGCAGACATCCGTTTCCTGGCTTCAACGATGATAGCTCCCAGAGATCTCCTAACGGGGATTATACCATTAGAAGAGCCGGTGGATCCCCCATAAAGCCAGAGACTTTCGACTCCTCGGATGCAAACAAAGCCTCTTCTCTCACAAAAGTTGCAGTTCACACTGAGGTCACAGTTTTGATTATCCCAGCAGCATCTCATACACTGATCCCCGATCACATGCATAGCTTCTCCGGGAGGATTATTCACAGTTCCCTGAGTCTCTTGATCTCCCGGTGACTTTTCTTCCCGCTGGCTAGGCAAGTCCATATCTGGATCTATCGTCATTCCAGTCAACCTATCTCTCATTTCCATTCTTTTACGTTGTTCTGGATCATCATCCTATCTTAGAGTGGTTAGCATGGTTAATCAGAAGCTTAGAGAGCACAAAACTGATCATCATCAAGATCAAGAGAGATAATATGCAGTCCAAGATTGTTCCTTGAAACCCGCCAATTAATACACTTACCTTCACAGAAAGTGGCCGAGAACGTAGCCAAGAAGGTTTCGGAGGAGGTTTCGGGGGTATCCGCTTCGGTCGATTTTGAGAGCGACCGGCGCTTTGGTCTGTCGAACAAGAGCCATTCTTCGAGAAAGTTGTGCTTAAAGAGGGATTCTGCGAGTAGTTCGTCGCGGAAGAGTTATTCGACCAGGCCGGTGAAGGGTTTTTATTTGAGGAGTTCGTCGCGGAAGAGTTATTCGACCAGGCCGGTGAAGGGTTTTTAGTTGAGGAGTTCGTCGCGGAAGAGTTATTCGACCAGGCTGCCGGTGAAGAGGTTTTATTTGAGGAGTTCGTCGCGGGAGACTTATTCTTCGAGGAGGATGGTTCGAAGTCGTCAGAAGGGTCGTGATGGCCATCATTAGAATCCATGGTCCTTAATTTTTGCGCTCACTGGGAGCCAAAGCCGGTGGTGACAAGGTCGTTGACGATGCTTTCAGGTCAACGAGATGAGAAAGGAAAAGGAATTTCCCAGGCGATATTGAAAGACCGTAAAAAAGGTATTGATGCACCTATACATGTATGAAAGGGGCAGAAAAGTTGGAAGAGTTTGATGAGAGAAAACACCCATCGTAATGAGGAGTTGACTTCATTTCTGAGAGAGAAAAACACGAGAAGAAAACGAGGGCGGGGTCACGCACATAGGGAGTCTGAAGGCAACTCTCAGCTATTTGGGAGTTGAAGCCCCTGCAGAACAATCTGATTGATGGCGTTGATACGCTAGTTGACGTGCATCAATCTGTGAGGTTGAACTGGCAGGTACTGGCAAGGCTGAAACTCCCATCTCAGCCTCCGACCTCAGTTCTAGGAGCCTCTCCATGCAGACGACTCTTACTGTACTCCAACCTCTGCAGGGTAGGTGCGTGGAAATCCCATATCCAATTTCGTTTAAGTGAGCATAGTGAAAACTTTGCGGGAAAGCACTTTACGAACAAGCAAGAGAAGAGAGAGAGAGTTGAAATTTATATATTTCCCAAGAGAAACCCTCAACACTAAAATTAGTAGTTGGCTCAGCTTACATAACCGTGTATAAACCACCAATGCGCCGCAGATATCATCGACGTTCTCTGTTCAACAACCCCCGACTCCCCGACTCGGATCTGGCGTCAAAGAAACATCCCGTACCTTGATATTATCGGTTCATCTTTAAATTGAAACTCGAAACCGGGGCTCAAGCTGTTTGTTTCACCTACATATCAGATCGTACTGACTCAGGCCCGAAAGGCCGTCGAATTGGCCCCCATTCTTCGTCAAAAAATCACCTTTACAAAAGAGGATATATGTGCCGCTCCCGTTGCCACTATTCCCCTTGTTGCATCTATCTCTGGGATGCCAGCGTTCTAAAATCCCAGAAGATTATGCGGATACGCGTATGATCTGCAATCCGTTATATTGCACCCGAACCCTTAGCCCGAGTGTCTTGAAGGCTTATTTACTTACCTACCTTGATGCCAGGAGGAAAATGGGCAGTGATATAAATAGCTTCGGGCGGCCTGAGAGGAGTGAACTTCTCGGTTTTTTCTTTTCTGTGCTCTTTTGTCATCTCGCTGGTACAATAACTCCACAGATTGTACTACTATTCCACCATCTCTTCCCCTCCTATCCTCCTACATACAGTACCCTCTCCAGTCCACAAAAATGAACAAGCTCTTAACAGCCTGGCTCCTAGCCACTTCCCCCGCCCTAGCAAGCTTCCTCCACCACCCCGTCGCCGCCCGCGGCGAGAAATACTGCCCGGGTCCAACCACCTCCGTAATGTGCCGCCCGTTCGACGAATGCGGCACAGGCCCCAACTTCGGCCTCTGCTGCCCAGACGACGGAATAGGACCCTGCACAACCTTTCCCCCCTCCCCACCAGACCCCACAACCACGGAACCCGCACCCGCACCTACCCAATGTTTCGAGGACCCGGACTCGGGCCTGAGCCCGAGCGACTGGACGTGCTGCCCGGGTCCGGGTGGTGTATACAGATGCGATAAATCGAGCCTCTGCGGCCTTCGGCCAGTTTTCGGCCTTTGCTGTCCTATATACAGTGCCGCATCATGCTCGTCGCCAACGGGCGGGATAACTCCCACACCCACATCCACACCCACACCTATCGTAACCCCAACCCCAACAGCATGCCCACCACCTCTCCCTCCCCGTCACCTCAACCCCCGCGGCGAGACATACTGCGACGGCCCGAACGGGCACCAAATAATGTGCGACGCCATGGACGAATGCGGGACGGGCGAAGACTTCGGATTATGCTGTCCCTTGGATACGGAGGGGCCATGCACTCCCGGATGGGATATGGATGGTGGTAGCTCTACGGCTACGTCTATGCCTATCATGACAATGACGACCGTGCCGACGACCATCGGGGTACAACCTTGCCCCACCTTGGATTAGGACTAAGACTAGGACTAGTACCAATGTCCTGCATCACCCGCTCATTCATTCCATGTATTCGTGAAGTAATTTGTATATACGTACTTTACCCTTTCAGAAAAATATATTCTCTTTTAAATCATTGACTTGTGGGCAATCTTCAGTAAATAAATAAAGAAAAAAAGGACAAATTCTATGTTAAGATTCCGTGAAAGAAGAAGAGAGACAACTACTAGACGAGGCCAAATTACGCCCCTTTTATTTCGATCTCAACTCCCAAGACAACTGAAGAGTAAATACTTTACTGCCGTAGCAGACTCCGACATGTCGAAGACAAGAATTACTCCTATCAATCGATCGATCACAAAATTGAACTCTTCATATAAATCTTCGCGCATCTCTAATCGCGCGATCACGTGTAAATCAGGTACCTTCTGAGCTCGACCCTAGAGCTCTTCTCGCAACAACGCCTTTCACAAACACAGACGGGCATGTTTCCTCTCTTCACATTTTCAATATGGTCCACACTATGGCGCTTTTTTTCATCTACTTTTGCCGGCCTGTCCAGTCTCCTTTATCGTCGTTCTAAGTCTCCGGACCAAGAATTACCTGCAATTGAACCTCAAAATGTAAGGCTTTCTTTCCGCTGTTCTGTTGCATGCACACCTTCTCATCAATTCTCCCTCACAGGGCCCCATTATAACATCTGCCGCGGAACTTGATAACGAGTCCCCCGTATCATATCCCAACTCCATCACATATATCTGTGTCCCAGGCCCATGGAAGCAACAAACCCAACCCCCTAATCGCCCCGAACCACAACCGGGGGAAGTGATATACGTGACAAAAGGCGAAGTCTTAGCATGGGGCGGAACCGCGATCCTCGAACGCCTCCCCTCAGGCCCAGTAATCAAGACCCCAATCCCGAACCCATTCTGTCGCGCCGAAGAAAATGACCACCGACGAAACATGCGCCTCGAGGCGCGGATCTACAAAACGATTGGCAAACACCCACGCATCCCCAGCATAGTAAACTGGGACCCAGAAACCTGCTGTCTTACCATGGAATATCTGGAGAACGGGAATCTCAGGGACTACATCCGACAGAATCACCAGAATCTGACTTCGCAACTCCGCCTCCAATGGGCCAGGCAGGCAGCTGAAGCTCTGGCTGTTCTCCACGCTGTTGACGTTATCCACTGTGACCTCTCCCCGCGGAATTTTCTGCTAGATTCCGACCTCAACCTAAAGCTATCCGACTTCGGCGGCGCTTCTGTGCGCGGTTCAGAACCATCCGCCACCCCAGCAACAAGGTTCCGACATCCAGGCTACGATTGGGATGCTGCACCGGTATTTGGAGACGATATATTCAGCCTCGGGTCACTTATCTATTTTATAATGACAGACAGCTACCCCTGCGAGGAGATCCCTAGCGACGAGGTCGAAAAGCTTTATGAAATCCAACAGTTCCCAGAGACATCCCATCTCGTCTGCGGATCCATCATCATGAAATGCTGGTGTCGGGAAGTCGACACTGCTCGAGGCGTACATGACTACTTGACAGTCATTGAGAACAACGCGCCCTGAAAACCAAAAAGCAAAAGAACCCCCCCTCTTCCAAAACAAAACAAACAAAGCTCAACTTATATCACACACACACCTCCACAAGAGGTAAAAAAACCTTCCCTTCACCGATCATCATTCTCCGCAAACCCCTCATCCTTATGATTCGGGCACTGGCTGCGCGTAATAGTCTGTCCAAGATGCACTTCCTCTGGTTCCTGGCAAGTTCGTTGCGACGCCTCGAACGCCGAGCACGACTGCGTCACCAGAACGCGTCTCACCCTGTTGCAGGTTGCTGGACATTTGGAATATCGCGTTGTAGTAATGTGTACCTGACACATCTCGACCTTCAAAAGAGAAATATAATCTCACGTCAATCAATCATCTTAGAAACTATTTCACTGATTTATTTTTGGGAAAGAGTTTAACTTACTGTGGCATCAACCTCGACTATACAAGCAAAGCACGTATGAAAAGCTAGCGCCTTTCTTTTCCTTTTTGGCTGTCCGCGGGGTGAAATATTTAAAAGCAAGCAAAAGCGACTCTTGAGAAAGAAGTCCGTTCCTGACCCTGTTCCTCCGCTCTTTATGTTGATCTAGGGAATAAAAAAGGGTTAAAGCACGCGCGCGGGGGAGGGGGTGGGATGGAGGGGAGATATCGAGCTCCCACAACGATAGGCAGGCAGGCAGAGCAGGCTGCAGGCTATGCATGATATAATAGGTCCCCTTTCGCAAAGCGCAGAAAGACCTCACCCATGGAAATTCTCATTCTACCAGTTGACTGGACTGACTGCCAGACCGTGCGCTCATAGCATTTGTGTTCGTCGGTGTCTAGGCGTACGTACGAATATAGAAAGAAACATATACATAACCTCACCACCACCACACCAACACCATCCATCCCTTGACGCAACATGCCATGAAACCTACAACTACGTACCGAATAAACTAAATACGACACAACTACACGCATCCTCCCACCCACCAGTAGCAAAATATTTGAACTTAAACATTTGTATTCATTGCATTGCATTTTATACCCCCCTCCCTCTCCCCTCCACAATTCCTTCCGCGGATATCATATCATATCATACTGAACCCGAACTGACGAAACGAAACGAAACGAAACGACGCGAGGACAGGACAGTACACGCAAGACAGGCGAGGAAAGGCAAAGGGGGAAGAAGGGGAGGGCAAGGTACATACATGCAACCATAGCGTGATAGGATAGGGTAGGGTAGTAGGATAAGGTAGAGTAGAGGGTGAAGCGAAGCAAGCACAGGTACAATCTGCACGTTACATAAGACATGACATGATGGGATGGGATCGGGATAAGAAAAGTCGGGGATAAGATGGGGATAGGATAGGATAGGATAAGATGAGGAGAATAAAGGAGTATGGGGAGGATAGAGTAAGTGCGACGGCGTGATAAACATGTGTTATAACTGGGAAAAAAAGATAATTACTCCGTAACAGAAAAACTTTTTCGAAACCTCGGGATATCAGGCCGGAAAAAAAAAAGGAAACAGAACCATAATTAAACTAAAGGAATAAGAAACAAGGGGGAAGAAGGAAGACCATATAGCCAGCCGGACAGAAAAAGGGAGAAGTCATCAAACACGTGCAACCGAGTCGGGTAGAGTTTATCAAAGTACTTGACTTGATCAATAACAAATGTGTACTCTCTCAACTCCAAAGGAAACCGAATGCCGTAATTTAAGATTTCGTTTCTTCCGCTTCGCCCTCCTTAGCAGCCTCCTTTGGCTTGGAAGGGTCTGCGGTCTCGCCTTCACCTCCCTTGTTCTTCATATATTCATCATAAACAGTAAGAGCTTCGTCAACCTTTGCACGTAGAGCGGCGTCATCATCAACCCTAGTCATTGTTAGCAACATGTTCATCCATCAGAGGTCAAAATAAAACTTACAGAGTAAGTAACTCGGCGTTATCCATTTCCAAAAGCATACCAGTGATCTTCCCAGCAAGCTCAGGCTGTTGAACCTGAATCTTGGGGTAGATAGCCTCACCCAGCATCTGCTTTTGCTGTTGGGGGGGAGCAGCGGTAAGAGCCTGAAGGGTCAGACTGCCAGCATTTGGAGCATCATCGCGGGTGGGGACCAATGAAGGCTGTGCCATGGGAGGAACAGCTTGTCCACGTCCACCTTGACCTGGACGTCCCTGACCTTGCTGGAGGGGAACGTTGCCACGACCTTGTCCGTAACCGGGACCAGATCCACGCATACCCTGAGGGGGCATTCCTTGCATGGGAGGCTGTCCTCGTCCACCACCACCACGACCGAAAGAAGCCTGGACCTGAGCAATAGCCTGGGGGTAGCTCATTCCGTTAGGCAGAGGACCACCCTGCATTCCAACAGGGATGCCTTGAGCACCAACGCCGAAAGCGCCAGGAGGAAGTTGTTGGTTGGGGTTGTTCATTCCACGGCCACCCTGCTGAGGGAAACCACCGGGATACTGACCCTGGCGGCCACCGGGCATACCAGGGATGACCATACCAGGCTGAGGAGCGAAACCCATTCCACCACGTTGACCAGCGTTTCCTGGAATGAAACCAGCTTGCTGACCGGGACCATAGAAAACAGCGGGCTGCATGTACTTTTCCCATATTAGCCTTGCTCCGACGTAGTTTGATGGACGTGAAGTGTTACTTACCGGCTGGGGCATTCCAGCAGCAGCAGCAGCTTGCTGAGCTCTGATAGTGTTACGTGCCTGGATGCTAGCTTCGAGCTGTTGTACATGAGTAGAGTCCACAGTAAAGATTGCGATATACATACCTGACTCTTGCGAACATCCTTACGCTGGGCAAGTGCAACGTAGAGAGGCTTGTTGTTAACCATCTTCTGGTTCATATCGGTGACGGCCTTTGACGCTTCATCGGGGTTGCTGAAACAGACGAATCCGAAGCCCTTGCTCTTGCCAAGAGTCTTCTTCTCGGGTTTCTTGCCCTCTTTCTTATCACCTTCCTCCTCGGTGGTCTCCTCCTTCTTCTCCTCTTCCTGCTCCTCCTTTACGTTCTCCTTGTTGGTCTCCTTCTCCTTCTCGGACTCGGAGGCCTCATCACGCTCACTGACGGTGTCGCGCATGACCCTGGCGGAGGTGATGGTGCCGAAGCTGGAGAACATATCACGGAGCTTCTCGTCATCAATGTCGTCGGACAAGTTCTTAACGTAAAGGTTGACACCCTGGTACTTGGACGCCTTCTCGACACGGGCGGCCTCGTACTGCTTGCGGAGTTCCTCCTCACGTTCGTGCTTCTTCTGGGCACGACCAACGTAGAGCTTCTGGCCCTTGAAATCCTTGTCGTTCAACTCGTCGACGGCAGTGGAGGCATTCTCGTGGCGAACAAAGTTGACGAAACCGAATCCACGGCTCTTGCCCATCTCAGGGTCACGGCTGATGGACGCAGAGGTGATGTCACCATACTTCTCGAACAACTCACGGAACTCGTCATCGGTGACTTCAGGCTCGATATTCTTAACGTAGACGTTGGTAAAGTTGGCCTTCATCTCCTCAAACTTGCTCTGACGGTCTTTCTTCGCAATGTGGTGGCCGACAAAAACCTTCTTGTCGTTCAACAACATACCATTGACATGCTTGATGGCACTGGACGCAGCCTCGGCAGTCTCGTAGTGAACGAAACCGTATCCCTTGGAGTTACCAAACTCATCCTGCGCAACCTTGCAACTGAGAATGTTACCAAAGGTGGCGAAGGTGTCGTGCAACGCCTTGTTGTCGATAGCGGTATCCAAGTTCTTGATGAACACATTACCCTGACCAGTCTTGCGCAGAGCGGGATCACGCTGAGACCACATGATACGGCAAGGACGGCCCTTGATGAGGGTGTAGTTCAGATCCTCCAAGGCGCGCTCGCCATCAGCGGTGTTGTTGTAATTGACGTAGGCGTAACCCAAGGAACGTCTGGTGACAGCATCACGGCAGACACGGATGGACGCGACCTGACCGATAGCGGAGAAGAGCTCGAAGAGCATGGCCTCGGTGACGGAAGGGTCTAGCTCTCCGACGTAGAGGGAGGCGGAGTGGGGCTGGTTGGTGGAGCTGCTGGGGGCAGCGGAGTCGGGGGTGCTCTCCCCCTGGGCAGCCTCGGAGGGGACATTAGTGTTGATAGAGGTGCCGTTTGCGGCATCGGAGCCGTTGGCGTTCTCGACGGGAGGAGCGGTGGAAGCTTCGGCCGACATTTTGAAGGTGAGATCTAGAGATAGGGGAAGAAGTGTCAATGCAAAGGTCTAGAGAAGGGAATAGTAAAGAAAAGGAAAAGAAGAAGCAGAGAGAGTGTATTCATCCTCTCTTATCCCTCTCGGTGCTGGCAGGAACTTACCGTTGACGAAAAATCGACGAGATTAAAAAAAAGGGTGAGTGTTCAGGGTGTGTGTTTATCCACAACTCGACTACAGAAAGCCAGAAGTGCCAATTTTTTTTTTCTTTAAGTCGAACGGGGGAGTCGAAGATAGGTTGATGTCCCTATTTTTTTTGGTCTTTTTTGTCTTTTCTGTCAGTGATAGATATTTTTTTTTGTTGTTGTTAAGAGGAAGAAGAAAAGGAAGAGAAAGAAAGAAAGAAATCGGTGAAGAGAGAGAGAGAAGAGAGAGAGAGGAAGGAAAAGAAAAGAAAGGAAGAGCAACAGTGAAGAAGACCTACCAAAGAAGAAGCGCACACACTTACTTTTCTTTCTTTTATCCCCTTGATTTTACTCTTTTTTTTTTTGATAGATACGAGTAGTTTTCAAGAAGGGGAGGGGGGCAAATAGGTAGAAGATGAAGATATTCACTATTAACTGAGTGTCTTTCTCTTGTCTTTTCTTTCTATCTTTCTTCTTCTTCTTCTTTTTCGTCTTTTTTTGTTTGAAGAAAATTTTCAACGAAAAAGTAGAAAAGGCGCTAGTCCGTTTTGGGATGAGTATTCCAAGGTCGAAGAAGAGAAAGAAGAAGAGGAAGAAGAATTTTCAGAAAAAAGGGGAGAGTCAGTGACGAGATGAAGAGAGAGAGAGAAGAGAAGCAAACAGAGATAGTGAGATAGCCATAGACTTGTAGACTTGGTGAAGTAAAGGAGACGTGGAAAGCGACTCCCTGATTGCTATACAGCAGGTGACGATATCAAAGAAGGCACGAGGCACAGTCACACTACATCTTTCCGCCACAAAGTGTCCGAGTATCACTGCAGGAAAGGTCAAACGGTCATGGTTACTTCACTTGTTATTACTATACTACTAGGTACTTTAATGCACTTCATACATCAAGGGAAACAATGCATTCACGCACGCCGTAGCTATGCCCGAAACAAACAACCATCGATAACACTGACTCCGTAAATGCTATACCCTTTCCTACCACCACCACTAACTGAGATCGAACCCTGCCCCCGAACTAACCGCATACAACAACTTCTCCCTCAACGTCTCCGCATCACTATACCGTGGCAACTTCAGCAGGTTCACACACGTACTCGTACTCGGCAGCCGTTCCTGATCCGTACTCGAGTCCCGCAGACTGAACCTCGGATTCAAATGACTGAACCCCAGCAAAGGTGCCCTCGGCGTCGAAGTCACAAACTTCAGAACCTTCCGTCGGTCGGCGTTCGAGAAGGCTTCCATTACCTGCCAGAAGAGTTTGACGGTTGGATGCTCTTGCATGTCGTCGCCGATCACGTACACCCCGCCGTAGGCCGTGTTGCGCCGGAGGTCGGCCACGTCGATCTCGCCCGAGTCGCCGCCTACGAGCGTCTGGAGTTCGGCTTGGTTGAACATCGAGAGCCACGAGGGTTGGATGATTTGGCCGAGGCCTTGCAGGAAGGCGTTGGTCTGGAGGTACGGTTGGGCTTGGAGTCGGTGGCGCGCGATGTACGAGAGGTATACGAGTCGGTTCTGGTTGGTGACCGGGATGTTGGATCCTCCGGGCTTTAGCTCCTTGGTGATGGTTCGGCTTTTCGAGGACATATCCCCCGGAAGGTTTATCGTGTCGCTGACCGTAAAGTTCAACGCGAAATCCTCGACGTCACCGGGGTAGTTCTTCAGTTGTAACTACACAATGTCAGTAAACGTACTCTTAGCAAACTGTAGAACCACTTACCAATCCCTGATACAGAGACTCATCAAGGTCCCTCACATCATTCAGATTCGCCCGATACGCCGACTCCTTCTTCGCCGTACTCGTCCCCCCCGTCAACGCCCACTTCAGCAGGAAGAACCCCGCAAAACTGACATCAACGAGAATCCCCTCATACAGACACTTCCCAATAACCCGTCCCAAAAACTCGTACCGCTTGAGCAACTCCCGGACCTGGTCATGGAATATCGGGTCCCGCTCAGTCAGCCCTTCTTGCCGGAGGACCTCTTTCCGTTGCTCGACCGCAGTAGGGTTGGGGTACAGTAAGTTCTGGTCGTTTTCTATGAATAAATTTAACCCTTCCGACGGGCTGAATGCCTCGTTCGTGACGCTGGTCAAGAACTCCTTCGTAACACCACCACCATCGATCCCGGCTTCAACCGTATCGAACTTGTCGATGAAACTAATCTGGATAGGCTCCTTGAGCGCTTCCCCAAGCTCGTAGAACTGCTCGTAAGCGTCCTCAAAAAGACTCTCTCGCCTGATGTTGGCATGGTGCCTGTTTATAAGCTCCCGCGCAGAGTTCATGTCGCCCATCCCCTGCATGACTGTCCTTCCAGCTACAGCCATACGCCACGAGTCGGGGTCAATGTACCCTTGGCGTCTGCGCATTTGGTCTCTGTAGATGAACTCCCTAAAGATCTGAACTCTCGTCGCGAACGGGATGAAGAATGGGATATTACGTAGAATCTCGAGCCGAGGTGCCACCAACTCCAGCTGTTTACGACGCGCTGCTTGTTGCTGGCGCTTTCTGAGAAGTTCGATCCGCCGAGCCTGTTGTACTCTTCCCGTACCGATTAGACCGGGCCCTGATAAGGCGAGGTCGTCCATCATCTCATCCTCGTCATCCCCATTCTCATCGGGATCATCGTCATCATCATCATCCTCTTGGAGTTGATGTCGGTTTTCTTCCTCCGCTACAACTGTAGGTATAAACCCTTCCATATCGAACCGATCCGTCATGAACCAGTGGTCGTCTGGTAAAAACTTTCGTCTCGAACTAGACGTTGTTAGCATAGGCACAACTCGACTTACAGAGGACCTACTTACTCCCTCTCATGTATCATCCTCAACAGCCCAGTTATCAACCCCTTGAAATAATTAAGCGGTATACCCGTAACCCCAGCCAGAGTCTTAACCTTCGTCTTCAAACTTATCTCCTTAGTCGACTTAATCGACGGCAGCGGTTCCGAAGGCGTGAAATAACTCCTTATCGCAGAAGTATCGTTCGCGGCATCCGTATCCAGGTCAACCGCATTCCAGTACAACGTAAAGGCTACATTTTTCAGGAAAGTCGTCATCTTCTTGACTTCGCTGAGGGGCAATGCGCTGGCTTTGGTCCATGATGAGTTTGAGGTTCCGTCTATTTCTAGGGCTTGGCCCCCTGAGAAGAATTCTTCGTCGTCCATGACTTTCATTAGGAAGGTGTAGAGTTCCAGGAATAGGAGGATTATCGTCCATTCTTGGTCCCTTTGGAGTCGTAAATTATTAAGATGGTCTATCGGTGTACCCTTATCGGTGGGTAGAACTTGTAGAAGTTGCAGAGTATGGTGTGGTGAGAGGTTTATAGTGTGGAAAATCCGGGTAGCTGTTGATGCGTTCCAGAAATATTTGATTGCAGGGAGACGGGGTTGGACGTGTTTGCCGTTTTGGACGGTGGTTGGCGTGGAGCCTAGGTATAACCACATGCGGATTTCATCTCCTCGACGTGGGAATACTCGGAGGAGGGTGAGTGCGTAGGTGGCGAGTGCTTTGGCTTCTTCGGAGACCTGTGATTGTGGCTCTTGCCTTGCGTTCTCAGGACCTAATCCTCCAAGGAGGCCGGTTATGCTGCGTGGGTTAACGAGACTTGAGAGTTCGTTGCGTACAAAAGGTGGCAAGGGAGTTAATTTCTCAGAAGACGCTTTTGAACTGGGTTCCTCGAGGTCAAGCCGCTGGGAAATTTCACAGGCTGCCGAGTTTAATAGCTTCGAAACGACTTTGACGTATTCCAGCTCCAGGTTCTGACTGACAGCCCCTCCACCTAATGCATATCGGTGGAAATATATGAAGTATGAGAGCAGCCATATCCGTTCATCGACTTTATTCGATGTGAGAAACTCCCCGTACGGGTCGAGGACATGGGCTTCCAATGCCGAGGCGAGTAATTTGTAGTTCACGTTCGTTGCGATCCCATCAAGATCGCCAAGGTAATATTTCAGGTTCGGAATGGTGAGGTAGATCCTAGCGAACCACTCATAGGAGCATAAGGTCTCGGACGTTATCGGCTGGAGGAACGCAAGGATGCTCTGAATCAACACATTTCTCGTCAAGTTTGATTGACTCTTGAGGTTGAGTGTCAGAGCAGCCATCGCCGTATAATACTCCTTCCCGTACTGTGCCATCTGTTTCGGCATGAGCTTGGACAGAAAGGCAAGCAATCCCAGCAAGCTATCCGTAGAGAACGCGGGCCAGGAGCGTGAAGCGGAAGCGACGAGAACCCTGAGAGAGGAGGTACTGAAGCGCATGAGCTGCTTTGTCCATTCATCCTCCGCCGAGATCACCGGAATAGCCTCCAGAGTCGTCTGCAAGGCTCCCCCAAAGTATACCAAGCGCACTGCATCCCTCTCATTATGTATGTCAAGGAAATGGAGTAGCAGCCTCAGCTGCTTTAAACAATCCGTCGCGTTGGCGTATTCGGGTGGGACTTGCGTTGTAAGATCGCCAGGTCGTACAGCATTATCAAAGCCGAGCGTAACAGCATCGCCAGCTCTTATCTGCTCAACGGAATCCCACTCCTTCCTCCAAGTATCCTGTGTTGCCTTCCTACTGACGTAACCCCGCCATGTCCTCTGTAGAGTGCGGCTCGCATTCAACCGGTCTCTCTCCTGCTGTCGTTGTAACCGTTCTTGCTGAGCAATAGCTAGTGTAGCCTGTGGCCCAGGTCCGGATGGGGCGTGTCTTCCCTGTTGAGGGGCAAACGGGTTGTTCGTGCGGCCGGAGAGGTTCACCTGCCGGGGGCGGCGGGAGCTCCCCGTGAAAGACTGGAACATGGTTCTAGCAGCTTATGATAAGAGGTGAGCTCTGCGGAGTTTAATTTGAGAAGTTGAGATGTGCTCTAAGCTCACTGGCGCTTTCGGTAGCGAGCTCCATGCCTTGTAAACAGTAAGAGAAGTGTTAACCCACTGCTCGGTGTTCAGCTCATAGTTGTAGCTGCTTTCACCCCATTAACTCTATCAGTGATGCCAAGGCTGACTGAACAACGGATGAATGATGTCCCGAGTTCGCGAACTGGGCTTGCCTGATAAGAATTCCGAAGACGGAGAACGAGTTTGTTCTTTTGAGCACAAAGTGGTGAGGATAGCATGATATTAGAAGATATTGAGATTCTTTATATATTACTTGATTCTTTTTTATCTGGCTGGTGGGTTTCCCCTCTATAACATCTGTAAAATTGTAGTGAAAACGTTCATGGAAGCTCCCTAACTCCTACACAAAATAAATCCCCTTCACCAGCCAAAGGTGACATGAATGATATGATACAAATAGATGTTGTACACCCCCCAATGTTATAGCATCTCGCAAGAGGCTATGTATCGAACAATCTCCTCGTCGTAAAGAGTTGGATGCGACCGGTTTGGGTGCGATAAGATTCACCTGAACGCTCATTAGTGAAACCCTCGCCTGATATGTAAGAGGGTAACCCCATACCTCTTAGCCGTCTGAAGACGGAAGTTATCTCAAGTCCTCCAGGCTTTTACTTTAAGCCGCTTCCTCATCCAGAGCCTTCAACTCCTGGACCTCGCCCGGATTTTCCATCACCCATTGATCAAGGAAGTCTTTCCCACCAGGTGCGCGTTGAAGCGTTCTAATATTCCCATCCGGTCTCTCAACAGTCTTCGTAAAGGTGCTCTTCGTAGGCTCCATTCGGAGTGTAACGAAAGGTGAGAGCTGTTGGCCCTCATGGTTAGCTTGCACCCTCCACCCAAGACGAGAAATTGAGCCTTACCTTGAAATCTGCAAGGCCCTCTGGGACCACATAGGTCCGCACTTTGCTGTAATCAATCACATATCTGCGATTCCGCTCGAAATATCCCATTGACCCCGTCCGGTTTCCCTTGTAGTAACCTCCGTTGACCTGTTTCGTGGTGAGCCGCAAGCGGGCCATCATCGGCTGAGTAGGCTTAACCATGGTCGAAATGTAATATTCTGTCCGAATCGAAAGCTCGCTAGTCGTCGGTCTATGCCCGAGGGAATTGAAGGCGTGATGGTATCTTTGCCGTGAAATCTCGCAGATGCGGCGTCGAAATTCCGCAAGCCAAGAAACTTTTGTAGGCGGTGAAGAGTTCTGCCGTCTGAACCACACAAGCAACAAAAAAAGTTCGATTAATATGGAAGATGCAGATTGGAGGTAGCTTGAAAATTGAACAAGAGCATTTTCGTTCAATTTCCCGCCGTTATTTTTCTAGAGAGCTGTATTCGCAGCTATGGCGGGGAGAAAAGTGAATTTGAGAGGTCCTAGGGACAAGGAACAATCCCAAAAGCCAAAACGAAAGCAGAGATCGCACGGTTTAAATGCCCTGGCCGTCGCGGAGAAACAGTACCCCTCGAAAACGAAAATTCGTGCCCATCGATACGGGGAAGAAGAAGGCGACTCTAAGCGCAAAAGAGACGACGGACCGCAGCACCCTTCAAAGCGTGCCCGCACTGGAGAGGCGGACGATGAGTCCAGCGTGGAGGGCGGGAGCGATAGCGATGGCAATGAATGGCAGATAGGGAATGTTGATTCAGAGGATGACAGTGAAATTGATAGTGACGAGGCGTTGGGCGAGAGCGATGAAGAGCGGTTCGAGGGTTTTACATTCCGTGGAAGTTCTTCTACAAAATCGAAAGCGAAAAAGAAGCCTACGAAGAAGCAGGTCGACCTTTCCGAAGATGTTGAACAGGATGGTTCCGAGGACGACGATTCCGATGATGATCTAGGATACGATGCGGTGGATCTGGCTGCTGCTTGGGATATGAACGGTGAAGAAGATGGACCAGACCCAAATCGAAAGAAGAACTCTGGTGCCTCCGAAGATGAGGACGAGGAAGAGGACGACGACGAGGAAAGTGATGATTCTGGGTTATCGCTATCTGACGACGAAGAAGACAAGGCCAACAGCCGCGGTCTTTCAAAACTACGAAACTTCATTGACTCTATGGAAACCGATCTCGCAAATTCTACAAAGGGGCGATCCATGACTGTCCAAGAGCATGGAAAGCCTACCGAGTACGGTCTTACGCCCTCTCGGAAACTCACTGCAGCCGATTTAATGTCCAACATAACCGATTCGCGCTTGAAAAGCTCTCTCAAACATCTCGACACCGACCCGTCTACCCAGAAGGGCAAATCTAGCACAGGGGCTGGGAAACTTGAGGCTCCGCTGCCGAAGCGGCAGCAGGACAGGCTCGATCGAGCTGCAGCTTTCGACAAAAGCAAGGCAACGCTGAATAGATGGGTCGACACCGTCAAAGCCAACCGACAGGCTGCTCACCTTTCCTTCCCCCTCCCCGAGCCAGATGGCAACCAGTCATCCCAGATTAGGGAAATGAAACCCCAAACGGATCTTGAAAGCACCATTCAGAACATTCTCCTCGAAAGTGGTCTTTCTGAACCCAAGGCTGCAGAGGATAAGATTCAGGAATTCGAGGAGCTGGAGGCGAAGAAGTTACCCCTCGAAGAAATACAAGCCCGCCGCGCTGAGCTTCGGAAAGCTCGAGAGTTACTGTTTAGGGAAGAGGTACGATCCAAGCGGATCAAGAAAATAAAGAGCAAGGCCTACCGACGAGTTCACCGAAAGCAACGCGAGAGGCAGGAATTTCAGGAGAGGCAGGCTCTTGAAGCTGCGGGTGTCGATATGGACGAGGAGGAACGGGAACGGAATGAGCGGATGAGAGCCGAATCCAGAATGGGCGCCAAGCATCGTGAAAGTAAATGGGCGAAGAGTGTGAAGAAAGGTGGAAGGGCCGCTTGGGATGAAGATGCTCGTTTGGGGATGGCAGATATCGCCCGGCGAGACGAGGAGCTACAGAAGAGGATCCAGGGGAAACGTGTCACCAATGAAGATGATGAATCCTCTGAATCTTCCAGCTCTGAATCCGAAGATGACGCTTTCGAACAGGCCGGGTCTGACGCTGAGAGAGAGAAACTCCAGCGAAAGATGCGCAAACTTGAAGGTGTTTCAGACAATGCCCCTGCAGACAACCAGGGCTCACGTTTGATGTCTATGAAATTCATGCAAAACGCTGAGGCGACCCGCAAAGCTTTGAACGATGCTGAGGTCAGACGACTCAAGCGACAGGCAGAGGGCAGAGAATCCGAATCCGAATCAGACGGCGGTGATCCTGGTCGTCAACGCTTTGGAGTCAAAAGCGCTACGGATGGAAAATCAAATTCGGCGCCCGTTATACGGAACGAGTTTGAGGAACGTTTAGATTCAGATGACGAGGAGCGTGCGGCTGCAGACGACGATGACATTGATATCGTGGTCGACCGAAAACCCAACCAAGAACCTGTTACCGTCCCCAAAAAGCTGCGTAAGCTCGGAAACCAGGCCAACGGCACAACACAGGCAGAAGACCCGGAGGAAAACCCATGGCTAACCCAGACAAAGAGAAATAACCGAAAAGTCAAAGTTGCAACGAATGAGCCTGCAGACCTCATCTTAGCCAATGAACTCAGTGGGGCCAATGCCAAAGCACCCAAGAAAACCGTGGCAAAGCCACCCGCAAGCAGAAAGGGGCGCGCGGTAACTCGGCATGGCGAAGATGCAGACGACGAGGATGATTCTGACGAGGAGGAGGACGAAGAACGGGTACCCGTCCTGTTGAAGAACACCGATCTGGTCAAGAAAGCTTTTGCTGGTGACGAGGTTCTCGAAGACTTCAACAAAGAGAAGATCGAGACTACAAAAGACGAAGACGATAAAGTGGTTGATAATACTCTTCCTGGATGGGGAAGCTGGACCGGAGAGGGTGTGAGCAAGAAGCAGAAGAAGCAAGAGAAACGTTTCTTGACCACCGTCGAGGGCATCAAGGCGGATAAGCGCAAGGACGCAAAGCTCGACAGGGTCATTATCAATGAGAAACGGGTCAAGAAAGTAAGTAAAGAATCGGTCTGTTATTGTTCGAGTCCTCAGTACTAATAACCCGCGCTCAGAACAAAAAATACCTCGCCTCCCAATTGCCGCATCCCTTCGAAACAAGACAGCAGTATGAAAGATCTCTTCGTCTTCCAGTCGGACCCGAATGGACAACGAAGGATACTTTCCAGAAGAGCACAAAGCCCCGTCTCTTGGTGAAACAGGGTGTTATCAAGCCGATGCAGAAGCCCCTGGTTTAGATATCCCCTTTGATGAATTGTCTGTGTTTTAGCCATTATTTAGGAGATATATACCATTGCATACTACGGTTATCACGTCGAAGGAGATCCCGACCTCTACTCTTTAATCTTTTCGCTTCCACTTTTCCCTTGTTCCGGTAACTTACAGCCAACTACAAAAACATCATTTTCCCCTTACCGATTATTACAGTGAAGACCCCCCCCCCGTTCTAGGAATTCTATGAATGAACTTCGAGGTATTTAAAAACGAATACCACTTGTAATGTTCTGTTGACGATTACTGAGTCGCTGAGTGAGAGAGTGAAAGATCATCAGATGAACAGATGAGACATTTATCAGAAATTCTCAATAATTATCAATGAGTAGTGCGATTTGTAATTGAGAATCTTTAATAAAAATCAAAAAGACAGTTGATTGAGTAAGAAATTAAAAATTTTAATATGAAGAATTGTACGAGAACTTTGTATGCGCTAATAATCGCTTATGTAATTAATAATTATTAATAATTTTTAAAAACAATCAATCACGCTTCACTCAATCAACTTTTGATCAAAATATTTTAAATTTTCAAATGAGATTAATTTTTTTCGAAACTAGTTTAATTCACAACACGAATTTTGACATTTTATTTTTTTTCGATTTTTTTTATTGATAGTTATTGTTATGATCTGATTCAAGTATTACGAAGTGAAAAACACTTGTGTCATTTGAATACGCTTTAAACTAAAGAAAACAAAGCTGAAAAAAGAAAAAAAAAAAAAAAAAAAATTATTTGTACATGAAAACTCGATGACAAATCTCATCAAGAAAACAGTGAATGAAAACAGTAAATGTAAAAAAAACTTTCGCTTAACTTTCTCAAGTCAAATTTTCTCTTGAATTCTTATCTCATCTCGAATTGATGAGTCTCGAAGAATAGTTGCATTGCAATTGAAAATTAAATAAGTCAAGTTTCGAAAATAAGTAACGTCAATGTCGAAAATTAAATAAAGTTGAGATCTAACATTATTTTTCAAAAAAGATGCAAACATGTTCTCATGTCAATTTATTGTCATTTAAATGCGAAAATTTCTTATCATTCATTTCTCATTCTTTTAATCAATTTTTGAGTCGTTTCAAGAGTTTTGCTGTTTTTGATTTGATTTGATGAAAGTCTTTAACTAAATATGATGCTCTTTTAAAGTCGCTTGTTAAATATTATGTATTATTTTTATCGTAATTTAATCATTAAGCTTTATATTGAAATTTCTCTCGCGAAATTTAATTGATTAAAATTTTCTTTATCATTCACTCGTTTTTGTCATTGATCTTTATAGATTTCGTTTCATTAAGAATTTTTCGAGAAAAGAATTTTTATTTACTTTTCGTAGCTTATCAAGAGATATCATCGAGTGAATGATTATGAACAAAAACAGTTTCAAACAATAAAAGTTTTCAATTTTTTTAAAAATTTTATGCGATTCAAAATTTTGTTGCGCAAGCTTGCGAGTACGACAATTCACGTTGTACGAACTTAAATTCAGATAAATGTAATCATTCACTTCAAAGTTCATTTCGCGATGATAACGATTAGCTTGAATTCTCATTCTCTCTTGAGTTTTTGTTATATTATTTTCGACTCACTCTCAAATCTCGTTCATTTGTTGAATTCTATTTTGTGCAATCTCTTGATTAAAGTATTCATAAGCGTTAGCTTTCGCGAGTATAAATTGTCAGTTAAAAAAAATTCTAAATTCGTACTTATTAACAATTAAAAAGAGAGACATTTGAATAAATTCATTGAGCAATATAACAATCGCGTGATTCATTATAAAGAGTCACTTATTTCAATCATCTTGATAATAATTCACATAAAATTGAAGTTTGATAATAAAATATTAATTGACAATCTTCGTCTGATCATTCATCTTTAAATGATGCGCGATAAAAAGTTTTAACTTTATTTTCAAAAGTTTGCAAAATTCATCTTAAAAGTACGAAATAAATTGCGATTTTTGATTCAAAACAATACTCTTGAGAGTCTCGTAATATCGATAAAAATGCTTAAAAAACAATTAAATCAATTCAAAAGCATCAACTCTTCGAGTAATCGTTATGAATAAAAACTTTTTGTTTAAACGATTCACTATCATCAGCATCAAGTCGTGATTCTCGCAACTTTTAAAGATGTTCATGAAATTCATAATGATATATTGAAAAGCTTTTTCAAACATTAATAATGATTGTAGTCACTCGAAATTTTTATTTTTAAAAATCTTGTTTTGATGACATAGAATACAGTTCTTGATATAGCGTTTCACATCAATTTTTCAATTTTATCAATAATATCGAGTTTTAATTAAATTTTGAATTTTCTTGATATTTAAGTGAGTCATAAATGATTGTCGATGAATTTCGTTCAAAAATTTCGCACGCAAAATCTTATTCTTATTTATGAGAATCATTAAACGTTCTTGATGAAGCAACATTTTTTTTTACAAAGTTTAATTATTGTCTTTTTTCAATCAAGTCAACACTCTTTGAGACTTTAAAAATTTCGCGATATGATTAAGCTTTTGTATTTTATCAATCAGCTTAAATTCGAGCTTAAATTCGAGTTTAAACTCAAAATTCACGAGACTTACGTTCATCGTAGCTTTAAAAGTCTTGAGCAACGATAAATCTTTTTTTATTTAAGAGTTTAGAGATTTCGACTTCAACAGCACTCAAATACGATCTTGTTTTTTAATTAATAAGACATTTTTTTGAGACGATTTAAAACGTTAGCTAAAGTGTTGTTTTTATTTAAACAATACTTAATGATGAAATGAAAATGAGATAGAAACTCAACTTAGTGAATTTATTTCACATTCAACTTCTTGATAATCATAAAGTACTTCAAGATTTTATGATTGATAAAAACTTCGAATCTTTTATCACAATAAAGTCTCTTCAATTCGACTTTTCAGATGATCAAGATTTTAACAACGATCAAAAGCTTTTTATCATGAATTTCGTAATTTCACTCGACAAAGAATATCGAGACAGAATAAAACTTTACAAGATGTCAAAGTTTGTTTTCAAAAAATTGCGTTATCACATCAGCAATGATTTAATCGAAAACGTTAATCTCAATTTTAATTAAATGCTTGAGATCATAGTATTTAAAAATAGAAACTTTAATTAACAATTTTTTTAATAACTTAAAGATTTTTTGACATTTCTCGTCTCAATTGAATGATTAATTTTTATAAGTTAAAGCATGTAAACGCTTGATCACTCTACTATAAACACGTATGAGTCGTCGATAAAAATTGCAAAAATTTAAAAAGAACTGCATTTTTTGCGTTGTTACAAACATTTTTCAGTTAAGAATGACTGTTATTTTTTTCAAATCAATTTTCACATCTTCGATGTTGATGATGAAATTAAAATACTTAATTTGAGTCATATGAAACTCGCATTTGAAAATGCTACTTTGTAATTCAGCTGAGTGAAGACGTTTTAACATAAGTTTGACATGTTGTTCATGCTTTTTAAGAGTCTTGCTATAAATGAGAAAATCATTTATAAATGCGATAAGAAATTTATCTAAATAATCAAAGAATGTAAAGTTGATATATCTTTGAAAAATAACTGATTCATTTGTGATTTCAAACGAAATAATTTTGTACTTAAAGAATTCGTAATGAGTATGAAAAATAATTAAGTTTTTGAATTTTTCACTTATTCTGATACGATGAAAACTCTGATGAATATTCAACTTGATAAAGTACTTGATCTTGTGAAGTCAATTCATGATTTCGTCAATGAAAGAAATGAGATATTTGTTTTTTTTATAAATGACATTTAATTTTCGATAGTTCACGCAAAATTTTAGCTTATTCTCTGACTTGATTATAAACACGAAAAATGTGAATAAGAAAGCACTCTTCACTATAAATCTTTTTTAAAGATTCGTCTTTAAATAAACTTTAATCATTTTCAATTTTTTGAAGTTCATTTTGTACAAAGATTCATAATTTATATTTTTAATCAAGTCAATTTCAGATTTCAAATCTATTTTGTAATCAATTTTATTTTTGTGCAAAAGCAGCATATCAGAGATTTTCTTAAAAAAAAACATTTATAAACTCTCAATATCATTTGAGTAACACTCGAGTTATTTTCTTTTTCTTAAAGTTTGACTTAACATCAGCAATTTTTTTTTTCGACTTTTTATTCTCGATCATTCTGTTCAACTTGTAAAGATTTATAATACTCATGAGAGTTCTTTTGCGATAATAATAATGCATGAAAAACTCATTAATGAATGTCATATTTATCAAGAGTCGCGAGATTTTAAACTCGTGATATTCGTTAAAACTTTCATCGAATCTTATTAATTTCTTTGAGAATTTCTTAACGATAAAGAGTTTCGCTGCGAGAATCGTGATAAATAAAGCGACTTAAAACATGATAATTTCAAGAACAACTTAAAAGATTTAAAAAGAGTTTTCAAGCTTGATTCGAGTAAATAAAGTACAACAAATTTGATGATTTATTTAATGATCTTTATGATTTGCATTTTTCTGATGCTTGAAATTGAAATTTGATTTTCGCAAAATTTCATAAGACACGATCACATGCATTTTTTTGTTTATTTTGTTTACGAGAGATCTTTTTTTTGATTACATCAATTTTCAATTTTGAACATTCAATTAAACATTTTAATTCGTCAATCATCGTCTTCTCAAAATAAGCTTGTGAATGTCAAGATTCGTGAGAAACATTAAAATCTTTAAAAAACAACAATCGTTCACTTAAAGATTCAAAAAGATAAGATGTGTTATGATCTGACTTAAGTACTATGAAGTGAAAAAAAAACACTTGTGTCATTCAAATGCGCTCTAAACTAAAGAAAACAAAGCTGAAGAAAGAAAGAAAAGAAAAAGAAGAAGAGAAAAGAGAAAGAAAAAACTATTTGTATATAAAGACTCGATGACAAATTTCGTCAAAAAAACAGTGAATGAAAACAATGAATGTAGAAGAAAACTTTCGCTTATCTCTCTCAAGTCGAATTCTCTCTCGAATTCTCATCTCATCTCGAGTCGATGAGTCTCGAAGAATAGTAGCATTGCAATTGAAAATTAGATAAGTCGAGTCTCGAAAATAAATAACGTCGATGTTGAAAATTAAACAGAATTGAAATTTAACATTATTTCTTGAAAAAGATGCAAACATGTTCTCATGTCGATTTGTCGTTATTTAAATGCGAAAATTTCTCATCATTTGTTTCTCATTTTCTTAATCAATTCTTGAGTCGTTTTGAAAATTTTATTGTCTTTGACTTGATCTGATGAAAGTTTTTAACTAAATGTGACGCTTTTTTAAAGTCGCTTGTTGAGTATCATGTGTTATTTTTGTCGTAGTCTAATTATTGAGCTTTATATTAAAGTTTTTTTCGCGAAATTCGACTGATCAAGATTTTCTTCATCACTCACTCGTTTTTATCATTGATTTTTATAGACTTCGTTTCATCAAGAATTTGTTCGAAAAGAGAGTTTTTATTCACTCTTCGTAGTTTATCGAAAGATATCATCGAGTGAATGATTATGAACGAGAATAATTTCAAACGATAAAAGTTTTCAATCTTTTCAAAAATTTTATGCGATTTAGAATTTTGTTGAGCAAGCTTGCGAGTGCGACAGTTCACGTTGTACGAGCTTAGATTCAGATAAATGTAGTCATTCACTTCAAAGTTCATTTCGCGATGATGACGATTAGCTTGAATTTTTATTTTTTTTTGAGTTTTCGTCATGTTATTCTTGATTCGCTCTTAGATCTCGTTCATTCGTCGAACTTTATTCTGAGTGATCTCTCAATTAAAGCGTTCGTGAGCGTTAGCTTTCGCGAGTATAAATTGTCAGTTAAAAAAGATTCTAGATTCGTACTCATTAGCAGCTAAGAAGAGAGACATTTGAGTGAATTCATTGAGTAGTATAGCGATCGCGTGATTCATTATAAAAAGTCACTTATCTCAATCATCTTGATAGTAATTCACATAAAATCAAAGTTTGATAATAAAATATTGATTGACAATCTTTATCTGATCATTCATCTTTGAATGATGCGCGATGAAAAGCTTTAACTTTATTTTCAAAAACTTGCAGAATTCATTTCAAAAGTACGAAACAAATTGTGATTCTCGATTTAAAACAATACTCTTGAGCATCTCGTAGTATCGATAAAAATGCTTAAGAAACAGTCGAGTCAGTTCGAAAGCGTCAATCTTTCGAGTAATCACTATAAATAGAAACTTCTTGTTTAAACGATTCACTATCATCAGCATCGAGTCGTGATCTTCGCGAGTTTTAAAGATGTTTATGAAATTCATGATAATATGCTGAAAAGCTTTATCAAACACTGATAGTGATTGCAGTCACTTGAGATTTCTATCTTTAGAGATCTTATTCTGACAATATAGAACACAATTCTTGATATAGCGTTTTACATTAATCTTTCAATTTCGTCAGTAGTATCGAGTCTTAATTAAATTTTAAGTTTTCTTGATATCTGAATGAGTCGTGAAAGATTGTTGATGAATTTTGTTCAAAAGTTTCGCGCGCAGAGTCTCATTCTCATTTATAAGAATTATTAAATGTTCTTGATGAAGCAACATCTCTTTTTGTAAAGTTCACTCGTTGTCTTCTTTCAGTCGAGTCAGCACTTTTTGAAGCTTCAAAGATTTCGCGATATGATTAAGCTTTCGTATTTTATCAATCAGTTTCAACTCGAGCTCAGATTCAAAATTCACGAGACTTACGTTCATCGTAACTTTGAGAGTTTTGAGCAACGATAAATCTTCTCTTACTCGAGAATTCAGAGATTTCGATTTCAGTAGCATTTGAGTGCAATCTTGTTTCTTAATTAACGAGACATTCTCTTCGAGATGATTTAAAACGTTAATTAGAGTGTTGTTCTTGTCTGAGCAATACTTGATGATGAAATGAAAATAAAATAGAAACTTGATTTAATAAGTTTGTTTTGCGTTCAGTTTCTTGATGATCATAAAGTACTTTAAGACTTTATAATCGATAAGAACTTCGAATCTTTTATTACAATGAAATCTCTTCAATTCGACTCTTCAAATGATCAAAATTTTAATGACGATTAAAAGCTTCTTATCATGAATCTTGTAATTTCGCTCGACGAGAAACATCGAGACAGAATAGAACTTTACGAAGTGTCAGAGTTCGTTTTTGAAAAACTGTATTATCACGTCAACAATGATCTGATCGAAAACATCAATCTTGATTCTAGTTAAACGCTTGAAATCATAATATCTAAGAATGAGAGTTTTGATTAGCAGTTTTTTTAGCAACTCAAAGATCTTCTGACATTTCTCGTTTCAATTGAATGATTGATTCTTGTGAGTTAAAACATGTAGATGCTTGATCACTCTGTTATAAACACGTATGAGTCGTTGATAAAAATTGCAAAAATTTAAAAAGAATTGCATTTTTTGCGTTGTTACAAACATCTTTCAGTTAAGAATAACTGTTATCTTCTTCAAGTCAATCTTCACATTTTCGATGTTGATGATGAAATTAAGATACTTGATTTGAGTCACGTAAAACTCGTATTTGAAAATGCTGATCTGTAATTCAGCTGAATGAAGACATTTTAACACGAGCTTAACATGCTGTTCATGCTCTTTGAGAGTCTTGCTATAAATGAGAAGATCATTTATAAACGCGATGAGAAACTTATCTAGATAATCAAAAAACGTAAAGTTGATATATCTCTAAAAAACAGCTGATTCATTTGTGATTTTAAACGAGATAACTTTGTACTTGAAGAATTCATAACGAATGCGAAAAATAGTCAAGTTCTCGAATTCTTTGCTCATTCTGATACGATGAAAGCTTTGACGAATATTCAACTTGATGAAGTACTTGATCTCGTGAAATCGATTCATGATTTCGTTAATGAGAGAGATGAGATATCTGTTTTTTTTTGAAAATGACATTCAATCTTTGATAATTCACGCAGAATCTCAACTTGTTTTCTAACTTGACTATAAACACGAGAGACGCGAACAAGAAAACACTCTTCACTATAAATCTCTTTTAAAGATTCGTTTTTAGATAAATCTTAATCATTTTCAGCTTTTCAGAATTCATTTTGTACAGAGATTCATAGTCTATATTTTTAATCGAGTCGATCTCAGACTTCAAATT
Organism: Arachnomyces sp. PD_36; assembly: GCA_032988195.1. NCBI lineage: Eukaryota > Fungi > Ascomycota > Eurotiomycetes > Onygenales > Arachnomycetaceae > Arachnomyces > Arachnomyces sp. PD_36. Next base: position 4,583 of record JANTQE010000020.1, on the reverse strand, counting down.
TATTTTGTAATCAATTTTATCTCTGTGCGAGAACAGCACATCAAAGATTTTCTTGAAAAAAACGTTTCTAAACTTTTAATAACATTTAAGCAGCACTCGAGCTATCTTCTTCTTTTCAGAGTTTGACTCAATATCAGCAATTTTTTTTTTTTTCAACTTCTTGTTCTCAATCATTTTGTTCAGCTCGTAAAGACTTATAGTACTTATAAAAGTTCTTTTATGATAATGACGATGCATGAAAAACTTGTCAATGAACGTTATATTTATCGAGAGTCGCGAAATCTTGAGTTCGTGATACTTGTTAAAACTTTCATCGAATCTTACTGACTTCTTTGAGAATCTTTTAACGATAGAGAGTTTCGTTGTGAAAGTCGTGAGAGATAGAGTGACTCGAGATATGATAACTTTGAAAGCGACTTGAGAAATCTGAAAAAAGTCTTCGAGCTTGATTTGAGTAAATAAAATATGACGAATTTGACAATTCATTTAATGATTTCTACGATCTGCATTCTTTTGATGCTTGAAATCGAAATTTGATTTTCACAAAATTTCGTGAGAAACGATCACGTGCATCTTCTCGTTTATTTCATTCATGAGAAATCTTTTTTTCGATCATATCAACTTTCGATTTCAAACATTCAATTAAACATTTTGATTCGTCAGTCATCGTCTTCTCAAAATAAGCTTGTGAGTGTTAAAATTCGCGAGAAGCATTGAAATCTTCAAAAAACAATGATCGTTTACTCAAAGATTCAAAAAAATAAGATGAGTAATGTTTTTTTCAAAAGCGTCGTTGTAATCGCGAACATCGCAGATTTTGAGTAACTTAATTAAATGAGTGTCGAAGAACTTAATCATGTCAATGATCAATTGAGTATCAATGAACATGAAATCATTTGTTTCACTGTCTGCTAAAGAATCAATAAAAACTGTATATTCATTAAGAATTAATTTACTAGATACTGTAAAAGTCTTTTCTCTCAACAACTTGCTTAAATTCAATTTCGCTGAACAGACAGTTATGTTTGAGATAAAAACTTCTCTCAAACGTCATTGTTTTTTTGCTTCGATTCTTTCATATTCAACTCGAGAGTCTTAATATTCGACTGAATTTTTTTTTTCGAGCAGAACGCTGCGACGTGTTCAAAGTTCTTGCAATAAAAGCAAATTTCAGTTTTTCTCAATTGATTTTTATATTCATTCGTCATGAGTTCTCTTTTTATCTCGAGTTTGTTAACTGCGAAAGCAGCAGAATTGACGAGAACATTGATGACATCAAAAATACGAGTGCTATTGAAGAGTCTGATAACGTCAACGACAGTTGTAGCGAGAGTGTTCTTGCGACGACGATTCTTAAGATAAATGATTTGCTCTAGACGACTAATAATCTTGCTGCAAAAAATAACAAATTGCTTGTAAAACATGATGACGTCATTGCTCTAAACAATTATCAGATGTTGCATTTCGTGACTGAATCAATGATATAATTTCTTTTTTTATTTCGCGACAACAAGCTCAGACTTTTAAATCAGATAAGTGAATTTCGCATGAAACTCTTAAAAAAAAGTGTTTTATATAAACAGACTTCGAAACTTGCTCTTGATCTCGATGACTTAATTCGAGTTATGATAAATGATGATTAGATGCGTCAGAATTTTCGTATCATCTCAATAAGTTTGAGAGTGTTTAAAGCTGTTACGAGCTAGAACGTACTTCGCAGCTTTATCTTTAAGACGACTCATGACATAAATGACGCGAGCGAGAGAAATGAAATAATGATTAACATTGTTGATAAACTTATAATCGATCTTCATTCTTCATATCTCGAAGATTAAGCTCTTGTTATCGCTAAGCATAAAGACGTCGAGCATTTTGATTGATTTACAAGACTCAGCTTCGAGAACAATACGAGTGTCAATGAATCAACATCACATACGATTGCTAAAGACTTAAAAGACATCGCGTTGCTTGATAACTTTCTTCAATTAAGAGCTGAGTTGATTTTTTTTCACAATCAAAGTGTTCATCTGAGCTTTATTAGCATTTTCATTTTGTTGATGCAACTCGTTCATCTTTATAAAAACGTTATTCAAGAAATTGTATAAGTTCTTCACATCATCTTGAACTGTTGTTACAAAATCTTTTTTAATTATATATGAATCATCGATCTGAGCAATCAAAGAGAAGTGAGAAGATCGAGATTCTTGAACAGATTTTAAAAAAGAATTTTCGAAAGAATCTTGAATTGACAATTTCTCGATGAAAGACTCAGCGACGAAAATCTTAATAATGTTTCTAATCATGATGCTTAACTAACAACGAGAGTTCAAGAGAGATTTTGAAAATCTGAATTCGAGATTCGATTCTGAAAACTGAAAATAAACTGAGAGAACTAAAAGCATCACGATGATTAGTTCAAGACAGTTTGTAAGAAAAAGAATGAGCTTTGTTTTATGTTATGATCTGACTCAAGTACTATGAAATGAAAAAAAAACACTTGTGTCATTCGAATGCGCTTTAAACTAAAGAAAACAAAGCTGAAGAAAGAAAGAAAAAAAAAAGAAAAAAAAAAAAAGAAAACTATTTATACATGAAAACTCGATGACAAATCTCGTCACGAAAACAGTGAATGAAAACAGTGAATGTAAAAGAAAACTTTCGCTTATTTCTCTCAAGTCAAATTCTCTCTCGAATTCTCATTTCATTTCGAGTCGATGAGTCTCGAAGAATAGTAATATCGCAATCGAAGATTAAATAAGTCGAGTCTCAAAAATAAATAACGTTGATGTCGAAGATTAAACAGAATCGAAATTTAATAAAATGAGTGATGTTTTTTTTAAAAACATTGTTGTAATCATGAATATCACAAATCTTGAGTAGCTTAATTAAATGTGTGTCAAAAAACTTAGTTATGTTAATGATCAATTGAGTGTTAATAAACATGAAATTATTTGTTTCATTGTTTGTTAAAAAATTAATAAAAACTGTATATTTATTAAATGCTAGTTTATTAAATACTGTAAAAGTCTTTTCTTTCAGTAATTTGCTTAAATTCAATTTCGCTAAACAGACAGTAATGCTTGAGATGAAAACTTTTTTTAAATGTTGTCGTTTCTTTGTTTCAATTCTTTCATATTTAACTCGAGAATTTTAATGTTCGATTGAATTTTTTTCTTTGAGTAGAACGTTGCAACGTGTTTAAAGTTCTTACAATAAAAGCAAATCTTAGTTTTTCTCAATTGATTTTTATATTTATTTATCATGAGTTTTTTTTTTATCTTGAGCTTGTTGACTGCGAAAGCAGCAAAACTGACGAGAACATTAATGACATCAAAAATACAAGTATTGTTGAAAAGTTTAACAGTGTTGATAATAATTGCAACGAAAATATTTTTGCGACAACAATTTTTAAAATAAATGATTTGCTCTAAATGACTGACAGTTTTGTTGCAAAAAATGACGAATTGCTTGTAAAACATGATAATATCATTGTTTTGAATAATCATCAAACATTGCATTTCATAATTAAGTTGATGATATAATTTTTTTTTTCATTTCGCGACAACAAGTTCAGATTTCTGAATCAAATAAGCGAATTTCGCATGAAACTCTTGAAAAAAAGTGTTTCACATAAATAAATTTCAAAACTTGCTCTTGATCTTAATGACTCGATTCGAGTTATGATAAATGATGATTAAATGCGTCAAAATTTTTGTATTATTTTGATAAATTTGAAAATATTTGAGATTGTTACAAATTAAAACATATTTCTCAACTTTGTTTTTAAAACGACTTATAACATAAATGATATGAACAAAAAAAATGAGATAATGATTGATGTTGTTAATAAACTTGTGATTGATTTTCATTTTTCATATTTTAAAAATAGAACTTTTGTTATCGCTAAATATAAAGACGTCGAGCATTTTGATTAATTTACGAGACTTAGCTTTGAGAGCGATACGAATATTAATGAATCAAGATTGTATATAATTGCTGAAAACTTGAAAAACATTGCGTTGTTCGATAATTTTTTTCAACTAAAAACTGAGTTGATCTCTTTTCGTGATTAAAGCGTTCATTTAAGTTTCATAAGCATTCTCATTTTGTTAATGCAACTCGTTCATTTTTATGAAAGCGTTGTTCAAGAAATTGTACAAATTCTTCGCGTTATCTTAAATTGTTATTACAAAATTTTTCTTGATCATATATGAATCATTGATTTGAGTCGTCAAAAAGAAGCGAGAGAATCAAGATTCTTGAACAAATTTTAAAAAAGAATTTTTAAGAGAGTCTTAAGTTGACAGCTTTTTAATAAAAGATTCAATGATGAAAATCTTAATGACGTTTTTAATCATAATGCTTAACTAGCAACGTGAGTTCAAAAGAGATTTTGAAAATTAAAAACAAATTGAGAGAACTAAAAACATCACGACAATTAATTCAAGACAGTTTATAAGAAAGAAAATGAGCTTTGTTTTATGTTATAATTTGACTTAAATACTACAAAATGAAAAACATTTGTGTCATTTGAATGCGCTCTAAACTAAAGAAAACAAAACTGAAAAAAAAAAAAAAAAAAA